>JAAGNO010005559.1:4021-16710 GCA_033439905.1 Ceryle rudis | reverse complement strand
CGCATGGACGGCCTGACAGACTATATAAGCACGTACTTGTGAAGCAATAAACGAGAACGACATGTAGCCATATTGGTGTGATTGTCATTACTTGGCCGGCATCCCAATGGGTCTCTCTTCAAAGAACCTCTAAACTAAAATCTACTAAGTAGGTGATCAAACTACTCTGTCTTAATTTCTTGCATGTATAGACTGAATTTCAACCTTTCTGAACACAGTGATAGAATTTTGTTAGAATTAGAGAGAATTTGTACTGGGGCCAGTGTTACTTTGGTATGTTATGAAGACTCCTATGCCTGCACAGACTTTTACTGAATAAAGAATATTAGTTACAGTACAGTTAGATAAAGACAGGAGAGAAGGGAACATGGGTGTAAGGCAGTAGAAATTATCATGACTGGAAAAAATGAAATCACAAAAGAGTAAGTGGTTCACACTAAGATACTTAGTGCTGTTAAACCGTTTTGAGAACATCACACAAAGCCAAATTCTGAGAAGAGAAATTACAAAGAAATTACAGTCATACTTTCACAAAGTGGTACAGAGAGCTCCTTTTCAAATGTGATACTATGGAAAAACCTACATAATGATGGAGGGAAAATGATCGAGTTAGTGATATAAAATAAGATGTGATTTTCATTTGGCCACTCTTCGATTTTACATCAAAAAGACTCAAAAGATCATTGGTATATTACTAAATAGCATTTAAATTTATAAAGAGTATTTGAATAGGTTTTCATTTGGGAAGGCAATATATAAAAGGATTTTTTTTGCGGTGCTTGACTTTTTGAAGGTCAAAAGTATTACAAAAACAGAATTGTCTATAGAATTGCACAGTCATGGGAACATTAATAAGATTTAAAATTTTCTTGGATTGAGTCTTTTGCAACTATATTTTATCTTTTAACACACTAAAGACTTGGTACATTTAAAATGGAAAGATATGTAACTGGTAAATCTTAAAAAATATCCAGTTGTATAACAAATGAAATCAGCTCTTTTATAAGATCAGAGACAGGACAACACAGGGAGACAGTCCTGAAATACATCATGACAAGTTTTTGCACGGTCAAACACCATCAAAATTGTTTGAATTAATTGAATTTAATTTTAATGTCCATTCCATATTGTATCAGAATACTATTAATCTAAGAATCGCATATATTCTGGATATTGAACTAAAAGTAATAAAAAAAAATGTAAACATTGAATATTTTAAACCAGAATGAAACGCACTTTAAAAAACCCCCAAAACCTAAACTTATTTTTCTTTGGTACATGAATAAAACACTTCACATTTGTTTTGACATATTATGGAAAAAGCAGAAAACAATTACAAGTATTTTTACCATTTTTCTATTGCCTATTAGAAAATTTCAGGGAACTGTTAAAACCAAATATTGTTTAAAATATCTTTATACTAAGGAGTGGAGAAATAAATAAAATTTCATTTTTGTAACTTCTTATGTCCACATTTTTTTTTCATATTGTTACTCAAATATCTGTAAGAGATTACAGGAAACAAGCCTGAGTGCAGCCCCTCTCTACACTAATAATGTTTCACATACAACTTTTCTTACTACAGCTATTAGTTAAAATTGACAAAATTATAGTGTAGAAAATGGTATGGAGCCACACAATGATGTGGCAATCTGGGAAATGACAAAATATGCCCATGTTTCTCTTCCTGTTACAAACAGTTTTGTTAGAATGGCTGAACTTCTGCCTATTAAAATATAAAAGTAAAGCTACAATACATTTTGCTGGTATTAGTGAGCTAAGGTGATTGGGTATCTCCAGGTGTAGGGATTACCAGCAACTGTCAGTCTTAGTTGCCCTGTCTGCCTCAGTTCTTTCACAAACATAAATTTGGATTATTTGCAAGCCCCCAGTTCTACCACAGCCTTTCTGTAGCCAATGCCAAGCAGTATGGACAAAGAGAGCTGTGATTGAAATATCGCATCAGGCATGGTTCAACAGACTCAAGTCAGTCACTTCAGTGTTAATGGGAGAGCATGGCTAAAGCACTTGGATGGTGATGGTGTTCCTCTGTCTGAGATTTTTTTGCTGCTTCTTATAGCCATTTTGCCTCTTACATAGGGCCTGGCCAGCAAGCCAGATGGTCATAATATCTGATAAATGTTTTGGGTGAATGGAATGAATACTGCTGTGCATTGACAACTGAGCATCTGATGTCAAAAGTAATCTGTGTATACAGAATAACTAGGAGAGAGGGAAGTATAATTATAGGACAGAGAGAAACAGGGCTAGGGGTTTCTACAAGAATGATAATGAGAATGATTAGGAGATGAAATAAAGCCCTCCTCCATAAATGGAGATTGAAAAGAATAGCATTATTTTCCAGATAAATTAAACAAGCAGGAGGGTACATAATAAAGTGTTAAAAAAATGTTGTGTGGCAGGAGGAATGGGGACTACTGTTCCCCCTGGCATAAAGGAGAACTTCAATCAAACAAGAAGAAATAATTGCTGATTATTTCTAGACAATGAATAATTAGGCTGTGCAATACACAGCTGCATGATATAAAGGGAGACTGGACAGTTATATGAACAATAACACTACTGACTTAATGATCCAAGTTTTGTGTAGGGACATAAAACCCTGTAATTTAAACTAGTGTCTGTTAGAAATTAATATTATTTTTCGAAGTAAGCAGGCCTTTTTATCTTTTGCAGCATGTATTTTTTGTAGCTACTCTGCAACTAATGTTGAAGACAATAGAAGACTAGGTGATCCATGGATTTGATACCTTATGACTTGTACTGTACCCTCATGCTACAGCATATTTCACCACAGTATGTGACAGACTTCTAATTCTGGGTACTGTTCATTGCAAATGAACATCTCCCTAGGAGTAAGATGTAAAATGATCTAGTTCTGGAGGAATTATGCAGAACCTAAAAATTTTCTATTAAGTCTCAAACTCTTAAATACTCATCCAGCATCAGAGACACAGATATCTTCAGAATCAGCACTTTCTGTCACAAATTTTATAACTAATAGGGAGTGCATGTGTTAAAGATGCAGAAACCAAACCTTAAAAATTTTCACAGTCCTTTTCTTTCAACTTAATGGGCTGGCACTTCTACATTGCTCAGCTGGCTGATGGTACCTCTGTCATGATCTGATCCCTAGGCCACTGAAGTGAGCTTCTGATTTGCCTTCTAGTGGTCAGAAAAAGTCAAGTTCTGTACTGCATGTACCTCCAATATGCTGCACAGACAGCTAATGTTGGTGAGCTGAGCCTGGTCTTAATAAACTCTACTATTTTTCCTGTTGTTGATATTTTCATGGGCCAACAGTTTCAGGAACTGCATTTCAAATACCAATTCCCTTCATGGTGTGTTTTTGCCCAAATACTTTTCTTCTTGTTCATCAGAAATTTATGAGTCAGAAAGCAACTAGGACATGGAATGTAGAAGATTTGCCATTTCAGGTATAAACACTGTCAATTATGAGCCATGCTCTTGTTAGACAACTGTAATGCTGCCACTGCTTGGCCAAAACCAACAAAGCAGTCTAGATCTCCGAGGATTAGTAGGATCTTTGGATAGTGAAGCACTTACTAAATTGGCAGTTCTGTGCACCACACTGGCTTTAACCCTGTAGGAGTCCCATGAGTATCACTCCTGTAGAGTTAATCAGCTGGCAAGATTTCACAGTGCTCTTGTCCTTGAGTTACCTAAAATGCTGGGTTTTGGCCCTACTCCTCAAAGTAGCCTTGCCACAGGGAAAGTTTTGAACCTCTTCTTAACAGTGTAGACAGAATTAGTTCTCTACTTCAGCATGTGAGAGTGGGTTCAGTGAGGAGACCTTAAGGGACATAGGAGAGTGGCTGTAGCAGAGTTTATTAGAGTATTATTACAGGTCATATTTTTAATCCTTCCTAGTCCAAGAGCTCACTGAAATGTCACAAAAAGCACAAGTATGTTAATATCCACAACCTCCTCTGTGTGACACTTTTCGTCATCACTGCACAATGCTCATGTTAATCACTTAGATAGGTTGCTGAGGGAGGTTGCAGTACCTCCCTCACTGGTGGTATTAAAAAAAACATCTGGACATGGTCTTGGACAACCAGCTTTAGGTGGCCTTGCCCATGGGCAGAGGAACAGGATGGATTGGAAAGGTGACATCCAGAGTTCCCTTCCAACCTCAGCCATTCTGTAGTTCTATAGAAGCAATGCCAGGGCAGTTAATTATAATACTTTACTTATAAGCAGCATTTCTTGTCTTTTTATCAACACCATTTACTATACATGTTATGATAAACCCAAGGTTAGGGCCCAATGTCCATGTTAAGACCCCTCAGTCTTGTAACACTAAGACCCGACTAGTCAGGTTGACAGTTTCAAGAATTAGGGATAACTATATCCTACAGCCCTTTCCATATCAACTGCACATACCTTGCCATTCAGTTATACAATGCTACTACATAAAGTCAACATTTTTCCCATCATGAGACAGGTAAAATCTCAGTAGCTAGGAACACATTCTTTCCACTGTTTACTTCTTCCCTGAAGAAAAAGGACTGCAGGCAGGAGACACAATTACTCATCAGAAAGCATGACTTCCATTTCAACTCCTTTGGACAAAATCTAGTAGACTAAGTGTGCAGCCCTGAACCACTCAGCCCTAGAGGCAAGCATACAATGGCATAAAAATTACCCTGAGCCACAAGAGAGTAGTACTGCACCAAAATGCTATTTGGTCCAGCATCAGGACCTAGAAAACTATCACCCTACATAGTTACCTAGCACCTTGCACTGGAGAGAACACTGTTTTATAATAATGGGAACTTCCAAATTGTACTTCTTAAGTAGTAATTAATCTTTCAAAAACAGAAGGCATGTACAGAAGGTGGAATGTTTTCAATTGCTCTAATCGAAACCACATTTTCATACATCTGTATACTTAGAAACAAATAAATGAGATCTCTTAGGAACACATCCTGGCTACTATATAAAATCAATATTTTTCAGAAGAAAATATTTGCAACAAAGTTTTCATTTAATTGAAATCATCTGAGCCAAATTTGTTTTGAAAGGTTGAAATGCACAGGTTTTCTTGATGGGAATTAATCTCCCAGTAATTTGATGCAAGATTTGAATATCTGAAGGCTACTTTGTTGAGTCTGTATTCAGATTATACTGAATACAGTGTAATCTGGTGTTCTGGACTGAGGATCAGTCCTGAATTCCCAATACTTTCCTGTCCTACTACGTATCATCTCGTATACTGGTGTTCCTCTTGAATACTGTGTTCAGTTCTAGGCCCCTCATTATAGGAAGGACATTGAGGTGTTGGAACATGTCCAGAGGAGAGCTACCAAGCTCATGAGGGGTTTAGAGAACAAGTCGTATGACGAAAGGCTGAGGGAGCTGGGTATGTTTAGTTTGGAGAAGAGGAGACTGAGGGGGGACCTCATTGCCCTCTACAGCTACCTGAAAGGAGGTTGTAGCGGGGGGGTGGCCTCTTCTCCTTAGTAACTACTGACAGAACCAGAGGAAATGGTCTGAAGTTGCGGCAGGGGAGGTTTAGACTGAATATTAGGAAGAAATTCTTGAGAGAAGGAGTGGTGAGGCACTGGAACAGCCTTCCCAGGGAGTTTGTTGACTTACCATCCCTGGAGGTATTTAAGAAACGGGCAGACCTGGTGCTTCAGGACATGCTCTAGTGGCAGGCATGTAGGGGGGTATTTTGTGTTTTTGAAGTTGTGTTTGATCAGGGTATTTAGATGTTTTTTTGTTATGGGTATGGTTGGACTCGGTGATCTAGGAGGTCCTTTCCAGCCATGAATATTCTGTGATTCTGTGATCCTAAACAAGATAGACATTCTTACATGTCATTGTATTTTTTTGTTCAATTTGTCTTCTATCCCACACGGTGTCTTGTTTCACTTGCCATCCATACAGTATTTATAGTATACATCATTGCCTTTAGGCTATAAATTCTGTCTTTTACAAAGTACACATAGTCCTGATAGAAGAGCTCCAGAGCCCATTATTAATTACCAATCATGATCACAAAATATGTACCTAAAATATATATAAACATAGCACAAATTGGGGGAAAGGGGGGAGTAATGTGCTTTCAAGAGCAAGCTGGGGGGGGGGGGGGGAGAAGAAAAGAAACCATATGCTTCTTACAAGCCTTACAGTACTTTATAAAAAACTATAAATAAGAATTTGATTTCAGTAGGATTTTTTTGCTGCTGTTGTAATATAAGTAGTAAATACCATTAGATATACAATCTCAAGTTATGTTCCAGATTTAGGTTTTTTAACCTATAAATGTGGCCCTAATAATATTTTATTCACTGATTTTTAAGGCATTTATAATTAGCTGCCAGAGCAGTTTTAGCCACCGACTGGAAATCTCCCAGAAAGGTCCCTATAAATAAATGGTTCAATAAATCATGGGATCTTCTCTCTGTGGAAGGATTTGCTATTATGAGAAGCAATTCCAGTAGCAAATAGCTAGAAAAATCACATTTATTTATTAAATGTGAAGAAGACAAAAAAAAAAGTATTTAAGACATTATACTTGCTTAAACCTTACTAATTTTTTTTTTATTCATGATCCCTTCTACAGAAAATTATAAAGAGATGTATATTATAAAGATGTTAATTTTTTAATCATGTTTATGACATTAAACAGTGTTCAGAGTACAAATATGACTCTGTATCAAGGCTTAAAATGTTTATTGCATGTATACACAAGTACTACTCTAAGTCATATTAAAGCACATGTGCCTCAAAAAGATCAATACCACAAAGGAAAATAATAGTGGCTCTCTTTTTTTTTTTCCTGATGTGTCTAAGTAAGTCAACAAAGATGGGATTTGAAGAACTGTGGTGAAAAACATTTCCCATGTCCCAAGGAAATATGCGCTGCAGCATAAATATTGAAGAGTTGTGAAAAGTCTGCATTTTTTTTTTCCAGCTTAGTAAAATAAGTGAAGATACAAATTAAGTAGTAGTGGGGTAAAAGCAGCAAGCATATAATTTGTAACAAGCTCTCACCAGATCTACACATAGTAGAAACACCTTAATAATGCAAAGGCCCCTTAACATACCTGAAAAGCATTCAACGTGAGTGACACAGTGAAATATGTTGTAAGAGCACAATTATTTGTGAACATATCAAGTCTGATTAAGTTCATCCTTGGCTCTGAATACAAGGAATTGTTTGTCTATATGCCTTTTCATACTGTTCATTCTTTCCAGAAATGCATGCTTTTCACTAAAGCACATGTCAAAACACACATACCCACAAGTGTATGCACACATGTATAAAAATGCTGGGCTACAAAGACCCTTTTTGTCAGGGAATTTGGGGCCATAGAGCAGGAGGAAACAAACTGGATATTTCAGTCAAAATTTAGGCATTAGGTAAGGTAGATTTTTTTATCAGAACTGAAGACACATAGTGGTGGTAGTGAGGGCCCATGTTTGGCCAAAGTGGAGGAGGCTTGATTTTGCCCTACAGGATCTAATTAGTCATTACCACCTCTGTAGCCTTTATGCAGCATCCCAGTGAGCTCTGGCAGCAGTTAAAACAGGATTTATCAACCTTCCACTCATCCATAGTCACTGCTAACCCCACCTTCACCTGAAGTAGTGAAGAGCTATCAAATCTCCCCTTCCATTTCCCTCTCACCAGCAGAACTCTACATTGCAGCCCATGAGCCACATTTCTCTCTAATAAACTCTTTAGCCTGTGAGGTATCCTGAGGGTGCTGAAGCAGCAAATACAGGCAGACTAGTAGCACTCAGCAGTGTCAGAAAGGGCACAAACAGCAAAGGAAGAAACATTCAGCATAACTACACTTGCCTAAAAGGTATTATGGTTTGAATAGGTCTAGAAGGGTAGGAATAAGTAAAAAGATAGACATATTATCTATTGTTTTAATCCTTTCAGCGCCATCTTCCATCCCACCATATCTGCTTCTTGTTCCTTAGCTGTAAGCCTGGTGATCATTTCCTCTGTATTGAAGGCAAAGATGATATGGAAGGTAGCTGACAACATTTGGGAACTGTGATCAGGACTGTTCATACAGTTGCTGAAGATACTGTTCCTTACTCTTCCAGCTGGGGTGGAAAAAGGCTCTTGCAATCTCACAGAGGTTTTTCAGGGCACAACCAGCATTCTCTGCTCAGAGGGCATTTGTGACAGTGGTGAGCAACCAACCCACTTGCAGTAAGCTTATCAACTATGTATTTCCATAAGACATGCAAAAGAATGAAAGCAAACTGCATTTGCACTTTTCTGCTGATCAGGTACAGTAGCATTTCCCAGCAGCATAATGGCAGGCAGCCTTTCTGACAACACAAACAGGTATTCAAATGCCGTAAAAGACTCTGTCCTGGCATGGAAACAAGAAGTCAGTTCAGTCTGGAAATCAGTTCCATTGGGCATTGCTTGTTTTCCTGCAAAACCTAAGTGTTTCATCAAGGTCTGCAGAACAAACTACAGGACTTGTACTGAAATGAAGTCACAGCTGCACTGTATTGTACTGAAGATTATGCCAAGCAGTGCTCACACACTCCAGTAATGGATATAACATAAAGAGGGAGGTAGATGTTGGCAATCAAAGGGACAGTGTTTGGATGGTGGCTAAGGACACTAAATCAACTCCAACCCACCTTGTGTATCTAAAACTAGCTAATGATTAACCAGTACATGTTGGAGACCACAGCCTGGGAATTATATTCTTTAGCTTAAGTATGAGCTCCCATAAATTTGCTTGGCTATTACAAAGTTGTGGTGACAGCTTATAGCACAGAGCCCCAGCTCTGCACCTTCCACTTCTGCATTGACAACACTCCATTTCCACCAGCCTGAGCTCAGGTCCTCCATCCATAAATTTGCTGACTGGTATAGAGCAGTGCTATTGAGAATGTGTGAAAAAATGAGATGTAAAGAGGTCTAGAAATGTTGCTAACAGATCATCAAGAGTTTCCTCCAAATCATATTCTGCAGACATACAGCACCCCTCTCTGCTGCACTGTCCTGTGTATAATGACTAAACCAGGAGCTTGGCAGGAAAAGGGAATTGAACGACAGTGCCACGGGATTGATCATAAATTTAGAGGAAAAAGACAGCTAGGATCTAGAAAATAAATAAACCATGACTTTAGCCAAGAGCAGAAATGGAGCTTGTTTCCACCTTCTAAAGGAGATGACACCAGGGAGGAAAAAAAACCAAACAAACCCACAAACAGACAAAATCCTGCCATTATCTCCGTAAGACAGATGAAAGTACAGCATGGTACTTCTGAGGGTGGTCTGCCAAAAGGGCTCCTGTTCTGAGATAAGATATTCAGGGATATAAATTTAATTTTGACAGCTTCAGGATACATGTTTATTAGGGATATTTTGCCCACAGACCAAACTAGAGCTAATCTAAGGTAAAACATGAAAATGTCTGAAGCACATGCTTTACATTTTTTGCATCACCTCCTTCAATGTATTTGATCTATTCTTGCTGTGCTAATGAAAGCAAAGCCTGATCATCAGACTAAGACCCTGATCATGACTCTTCATGTTAGCTAGCACTCAGGCTTATCATTTGAAGGAGCCAACTAGTTCCCTCTGAGGATAAAGTTAGCAGTAGTGTTTCAGATGGTCGTCTTTCCCTTCCACACCCCCAAAGAGTGATCAATGATATTTTTTTCTCTCAACAATCCCATTCATCTGCTGACACAATCCAAAGCATACTGCCAAGTCTGGCACTTCTGGCAAGTTGCAACAGAAGACTTAACCTTTTCGGAGGGAACTTTGAGCTGAAAAAGTATAAAAATATGCCCTTCAAGTACAATTATTAGGACCTGGAGGAGATACAGGACAGGTGCTATATGGTATGAGTGCACACTTTGCACTCTACAAGAAGCGAGTCCTGAGCTGTGTGGGTAGAGTGTGCAATTCCATACCATGGCCTGAATAGCTCAGGTGCAGACAACTGTAGCACTGCCAATGTTTTCTATCTTCTTGTGCTTATTGTCTGCATCTTCCTACTTGAATAATTGCAGCAGCATCAAACAAAGCCTCCACAGCCACAAAGAAAAATTTCTAAATATCTGAGTTTCAGGAAACAGCTCCAGTAATCTCTTTCTAAGAGATTAATAATTTCCCTTATTTTCTAGTCTGTGAAGGAGGGACAATTTTCATGTTAGTTCACACAACTAGCATTTCAACAACTCTACACACCAAGCTTCAACAAATTCTAACTCAGTTCCTATTATGAAAGATTCATTTTGTCTAGGGAACCCTTCCAGAAAAGGCTCAGGTGTGTTGTAAATATATATATGTATGTGAGGTAAACGAGACATATTTTTATCCACGTATCCTGCCTAGACAGAATTTAACTTACCAGTATGATTCTTTTGTTGACTTTAGTCATGTTTAACCAACTATGTGCAAGAAATCAAAACAGACAGAGTAAAATCATTACTCTGGTAGAGAACTTCCCAGGAACCCGTGCTTTTCATCCACATATTAATGGTCACTCAATGGGCAAGTGAAAAAGCAGGGAAACCTCTCAAGAAAAGAAAGTGTAATTTGAGTGCCAACTTCTCTCTTAATAAGTACACAGCAATTTTACACAGAAACTAGGCACTGTAATGAATGTCAAATAAACCAAAATTGCTGTATAAAGTGCACAAGCAGGCATTTGAAGAGGCTCTGAGAGAATGGATACTAGCCAACAGCCAGTAACAAAACACCCAATGATACTTAAGTGAAGTGTATGCATGGGGTTGAACTGTCAAGTCTGTGCTCTTTTGTGCACTAAAAGATCTGCCGTTTTGTTGAACTTGCTGCAGCTGCATGACTTCATGGCAGGAGGAGGTGTTCTGCATACCCAGTGTTGATTCCCTCAGCCTCAGCTGATTACTTTGCCAATCAGTCAGATGCAATTTACAAGCAGTTTTAAAATTGCTTATCATTTCCTACAATTGGCATGCTGACTTTTTGACAGAACAACAAATTATGACCTACACCAATCAACAGCAGAAACCATTTCCAAGCCTTCCTCCTTTGTTAAGCACTGGTATGTATCCCACTTTCTCTTCCTGAAGAAGTTGTCTACCCTTTGTCTGTGGAAATGGACAAAATGGAATTTCATAGACACTGACAGCATGAATTTGTGCATATATATATGTACTTACCACAATATCTATATTTAAGATAGCAGTGATAAATTGAACCTTCCTAAAGAAGTTCCATTGTTTCCCAATGCAATTAATAGAAAAATAGCAAACTGCTCTTAGCAGCAACTTGAGAGGCAATACTGGGGTGTTGCTCAGATTCCCCTGGCTGGAAGCCACCGTGGATGCAATGGATGGAAAAAGTCCAGTCTTGGATTGAAAAGTTTTTCATTTTTCTTTAATGTCATGGTATCATATACCATAGTATAATATAATGGTCATGATGGATGCTGTTGAGTGCATGATCTGCTGCTTTCAGAAAACGTAACCTAAGACTTCATGGAGGAAGGGCCTTATGGTCACATTCACATTCCTTTTAGCACAACTAATGTAAGGATTAAAATATTAACATCTTGAGTACAGCTTATTACATTAAACACTGTCATTCCTTTCAACAGCATACTCTCAGCTGCAAGTGCCGCATGAAACAATAGCAAACTGAAGAGGTTACCCTAGCACCAAACATCTGACAAACACACAGTAGAAGTGGACAAAAATTGTGAGAAACTGCTTCTATATTTGACCAAGATAGAGTGTTCTTTTAAGATTTTAAATTGTTTTGTAACTTCATAGTAAAAAAAAATATGGTACTATTTTCTACTGCATTCAAACTGATGGTCATTCACTGGGTGAGGAGTTTACATATGTTAAGAGGGGATTTTCATCTGCATTGTTGGGTAATGAACACACACAAACATCTGTGCTATTTTATTCTAGTTTCTTAGTCCTTTTTTTTCCTGAATCTCCATTTGCCCTGCTTAGAAAACATCTTCCATGTACTAATGATTTACACACAGAATTACACAGAATTATCATAGAGGCTGGAATAGACCTTTGAGATCATCAAGTCCAGCCTAAGACCTAACACCACACCACCTAGCTAGAGGATGTCACTAAGTGCCACATCCAATCTTTCCTTAAACACCACAAGGGATGGCAACTCCGCCACCTCCCCTGGCAAGCCATTCCAGTGTCTAATGACCCTTCCCGTAAGGAAGTGCTTCCTGATATCCAACCTAAACCTCCCCTGGTGCAGCTTCAGGCCATGCCCTCTCGTTCAGTTGTCGGTTGCCTGGGAGAAGAGTCCAGCCTCCACCTGCCAACAACTACCTTTCAGGTAGGTGTAGAGAGTGATGAGGTCCCCCTCTGAGTCTCCTCTTCTCCAGGCTGAACAGCACCAGCTCCCTCAGCCTCTCCTCATAAGACTTTCCCTCCAGTGCCTTCAACAGCCTCATCGCTCTCCTCTGGACCCACTCCAGCACCTCAGTATCCTTCTGGAAGTGCAGGGCCCAGAACTGGACACAGTACTGGAGGTGAGGCCTCACCAGTGCCAGATCCAGGGGAAGAATCACATCCCTAGTCCTGCTGGCCACACTATTGCTGATACAAGCCAAGATCCCATTGGCCTTCCATGCCACTTGGGCACACTGCTGACTCATGTTCAGCTGGCTGTCAAC
>JAAGNO010005558.1:31467-69378 GCA_033439905.1 Ceryle rudis | reverse complement strand
ACTGATTTTTCTGGTGATGCATCATACTGAAATCAGTGAAGGGTAAGAAAAAGCAGCACCGTGGAGGAAATGAGTTTGCCATGAGGCGGCCAAAAAAGCTCGATTTCAACACCAGTTCAGGCCAGCTGTGCACTTGCCTTGTGGGCAGACTGGAAGAACAGTGCTAGAGACTGGGCAATCTTTAGGCAAAGTTCAGGACAAAAAAAAAAAAAACCCAATGCTATTCTTTTAAGATTTGGGTTGAAAAAGGAAGAACAGGATGAGTTCTGTTGTTTTCACCTTTCTGCAAAAAATACGGGACATGAAAAGCTGGTGGCTGCTGTATCCTAACTCTAAAAAAAATAGGACCTGTAACCAAGAGATGACACAAATTACTTCAGCACGTTAGAGAATCTCTAAAAATACTCAAGATTATCGTGAGGTGGTCCAAGATACTGATAAGGTGTATTAGGAGTACCTCAAAACCTATTATACAGATAAAACTAACAACCATGGGATGCCTTATTTCATGAATTAAAAAAAACAACCCCAAAAACCATAAACAACCAAAAAAGCCACAAGCAAACACAAAATAACAAAACATTAATGATCTAGGTAACATCAGTCTTCTACCCTTTCCTGCAAAAGCAAGAGAGTAACTTCAGTGTGCCTAAGTACAGTCCAAAAGTTCGTATCTGAGTACAGGATTTGTTCTAGAAATGTATTTCATCTTAAACACGAAGGAAAAGAACACACCCACACCCCAAAGATGGTCTTTTTCACTCAAATGTTTGTAGTTAATTTTTAACTAGAAGGACATAATTTCTTGTCACGCTTCTCCACGGGGTTGAAAAGCCCTTTTACTATCCAGCCCTCTTCTCCCCATAAAGACATTTAACATTGTAATTCAATGACATCTGTGTTTCTTTCAGTGAACTACAGCTTCTTAATTCCCTCACCACAGCAGATTTTCTCCCTTTGTCTTTAATTCATTTTTGTATCCTCTTTGCCCTTTCCAGTTTTCCATTTTAAATGTGCCGACACCAGAACAGACAAGACTACACCAGCATCACTTAGTGTCTAGAGGCTGCTAAATTCTTAACCAAAAATAGGGATGACCTAGCCCTCGCCCCAGACTTTAGACATTGTAAGTGTATGATTTAGAAACACGAAGCTTTCACACAAGACATTTTTAATGAAGACACAATCCACTTCAAAGGAGTCTTCATCTCTCTGTGAATGGAGCTAACATGACATTAGTCATGCTCAAAAAGAAAAATTTTAAGATGCAAGGGAATTTACCTAAGATGTAGCTCACATCAAACACATTTTTAATGATTTAAAGAAACCCATGTAATAATGTCAACATATGATTACCAAATATTGCACGAGTGCCATCCTGTCTCTGGGTAGAACGTATTATGTTCCCTGAGGTCCACAGAAGTGAAGTTCTCCCTGATCTTGGGTATTCTGTTCATCTCACCAGTGTAGCCATCACTGTGTCACATGCTTAAATAAGAGCTGGCTCTGAAGCAAATGCAAAAGCTTTGGAGACCACGTAAGCAAGTCTGAAGAAAACCTAAGCTCTCACAAGCGTTACTCTAAGGCCTTATTCCCAGGCATTGACAGGGTAGCAGCAGTATCAGTCACATTTTCTATTAAATGTTCCAGCAGCTTTCGCATCTTTTTCATCCTGGAATTAATTCTTCTCGATGCCACCTTGATTGAAATTGTACGAGCACAAGATTATTTCAGTACAATTACCCCTGACTCACATCACGGTAAAAGAATATAAATGTTCACAGGACTGAATTAGTTTACCTACGCCAGTTTAACAGGACACACAACTGCTTGTGGGGAGTGCTCAAAGCCGTAGATTTCCTCCTTAATACAGAGCACATTTACAGAGTTGGAGATGCGTTATTTGAACTTTCACTTTCTATACAAAGCATCCAGTATAGGCTAAAGCAAGAGTAGGACAAACCTAGCAGATCTTATTTCAGTTGCTAAGTAAATTAATTCATTAATCTTATTTGTTTACATGCAGTTTATTCCCAATCGAGGTTTTCAGCTGATGCTCTTCTGTTTGTGGAGGGGAAAAAAAAAAAAGAAAGGGCTGGTGTCTCTTTACTCCTTATGAAGTATGCCTGACTTCAGTGCTTCTTTTTATCAAATTCCTACTAGAATTATATGATCTCTGAATAACCAAGGCATTCCCCCTTCTACTTAAAGAAAATGTGATGAAATGAACTACAAAACCGTATTACAGAATCAGAATCAGAGAATCGTTAAGGTTGGAAACGACCTCCAAGATCATCAAGTCCAGCCGTCTACCTAACATTATCATAACCACTAAACCATGTCCTGAAGTGAATATTTGGACATATCCAAACACATTCCACACTTACAATGCTAACAGCATTTGTCAGACTTTGGCTTGAATAATACGTATGTTTTTCTGAACAAGATCTTTACTGTTTTAGTGAATTCTACAAAAAATAGAACAAAACCGAACCCAAACCCAAGCAAGCAAAAAAACCAGAGGGTGCAGTCATGTGAAGAGTGAATGTAACAGGAAAGGAAACGCTAAAAATGCAACCACAGAAACATCCTTGACTTCAAGTTCCAAGAGAAATGGGATCAAAATGTCACCGTTTAAGGGCTGACGAATAAACAGGACACCTGCTTTATTCATATTTCTTGGCTTGCCTTTTAAAAGACCAGAGGAATGCAAATACCCACTGAATTCTTTTTTTTTTTCTTTCTAATCTTCCTTTTATATGTGATATCTCAGAATCTAGCTTTTAAAAAGTAATTGACAATCGAAGTCTGTAGGCTCTGCTTACATAAATATTGATGTAACAGTCCTCAATTCCCTGCATCTGGAAATGATGAAATCAGTTGGCTTTTAACCCTGATAGAAAAATCATTATGATAATGTATTTGTAGGAACGCATTCAAATTTCATTTTTGTTTAGTCCTTCCACAATGAAGGTTTCACTACACAGCAGGAATAACTGACACGCTGCATATTTAGCATAGCCAAGATGCCTAAGGTCAATTACAAGAAGGGTTTCCAAAGGGGAGAGGGCAGGATAGGCTATCGTTAATTTTGGCTACAGGTGAACCTGTCTTTCTTGTGCTGAAGTCTCCAGAGCTGGACACAGTACTCCAGTTGGAGTTTCACCAGAGGGGAGTAAAAGGGCAGAATCACCTACCTGACCCGCTGGCCACATTTCTTTTGATGCAGCCCAGGATATGGTATTATGATCTCTCATTAACAGAGCCAGATTTACCTTCCTAAGAAGCCAAACGCTGCAGTTTTTTAAGTGCATGTTTCTAGGTTTAGTCCCTGAGAGCAGAGTCTTCAATATACGAACCAATACAAACCAAGGAGACAAGGATTTTTTCAGTTCCTCTCTCCCAGACAGCTCTAGTCTAAATATTTGTAGATGAGGCATAACGTTACAAGTCCTTCACCTCCATCCACGTTTCCTATTTGAAACAGATTCTAAATGTGCCCCAAAGTATCTCCTCATTTTAAGCTTTCCATTTCCATAAGCCAGGCTGACACAGGAGGACTGAACTGGTTTTGTTTGAAAGCAATGTGCTTCTGTGTCCTGCCCCAGAACTAAAGGCTGGGTCTTCATCTTCACAGCATTCCTGAGCCCAAAACACTGTTGCTGCTCCCGAGTTCCATCACCTTCTCAGGCTCATTTCACATCAGTGCTGGCACTCGCGCTAGGACTGGGAGCCGTATAGCATCTTTTACACACACAAACGCACCCCAAACATACACACGCATCTCAGCAAAACCAGCAGAACGAGGGAGTTAAGTCTGACCCGATGCCATGTCCCGCAGTGGCAGGAAGATGCGAATCACCCCGTCATGCTGCAGACCCATCCTGCAAATTATCCTCAGCTTAAATCTGATTCTTGGAGAGGAAATATAAGAAACCAAAAGATTTCCTACCACAACCACTGCCAGAAGGGACATAGCACACTGATGGTAAGAAAAGCCTTTTGAAGATACCTTTTGCTGCAATTTCACCAGCACATTAATTATACCAAAATTAGTCTGAGAAAAACAATAGCCTTTCAATTTAAATGGAAATTACTTTTAAACTGGCTGTGACCAGGGGCAATACTGGGCTGTTGCTACTCGCTCTTCAAATGAACTTACACAGGAACTTCTACAGTCTGCTTTGTTCCGTTGGTGAAGATAGTAACAGCAAGCCGAGCTGTGACAAACTGTTTTGTGGGATAGGAAGATACCATTTGAAAGGAAACTCTTCCTTATATACACAAAGTTTTGCCCTAAGCTTTAGTGGGAGTGATTCATCTTAAACGAGGTAAATATAAACTGGTGCACAGAAACAGTTATTCAGTTCATAATTTTCACAGTGATTATAAATTCCAGTTTAGGCAAAAAACCCAACAAAACATTATTTAGTCATTTACTCCATGTTTATAAAAACATGTTATTATTCCAAGACTGAAGAATTCTCACTGGCATGAACTATGCATAGATATAGATGAAGTAGGATATATTAATTTTGGTTTTAAGCAAACGTTTTTAGTCGCTAGTTTTCTTTTGTAACTGGAAACCAACCGTTGGATTTGTTTTTCAGGTGCTAGAAAAACATCTTTTACTGGCTGCTTTTTCTCACACTTGAGCTAAAGAATGAGGAGGACATCTCTGTGAGGGTCACAGAGCCTGGAACAGGCTGCCCAGGGAGGTTGTGGAGTCTCCTCTGGAGACTTTCCAACCCCACCTGGATCTGCCCTGGGTGACCCCGCTTTAGGAGGAGGCTTGGACTAGATGAGGTCCCTTCCAACCCCTACAATTCTGTGATTTTGTGAAAAGCTGATGCATTTTATTTATGGTTAAACAATACCAATGTTTCCTAAAGGTAATTTCGTGGATAAACTTTTGTGTTAAAATTCCTGACAAAGAGGCAATTGGAAATACCTGAATCAATTATAGTGTGTTCATACTTGTCTAATACCCCATTAATTCAGAAATAATGAACTCTAATCCCCAAAAAGGTAGAGTGCTGAATCTTCTTTTGTTTTACCCAAACTCTCCTTACAATTATAAGGGTAAACCTACTGGCTCAAAGAGATTTGAATTGCTATCTGCCAGTACTGTGATGCCTAGTAATCAACTTGTTACCAGCCACTGTCAGCCTTAGATTCTCCGTGGAAACATTAAATATTTTAGTGCTATTGTATCCCCCCGTCCCCCCTTGCCATATTAGTTAGCCTCGTGCTTTCTAACCTACTTTGGGATGCTGTGCAGGATGCTATACAATAGATTTTAGCTTAGTATGTGGGCTGTGCGTATATAATTTTTCAACTGCTGTAGTTGGTTCGTGTAGAGGTAAACTGGGTCTAGTTGCCAACGTTCACATCTGAAATGAAGAACATTCCTGGTCTCGCTCTACTTGTTTCTTCTGTCTGGTACATTCTGCCTGAGAGCACTGTTACAACTACATTTTACAGGGTCCTCTCCTAGCAAAGTTTCCGTTGATATATTATTATTATATGGCCATTTGTATAGACCAAACTGTGTTATTTCCATTTTATTGCAAGGACATAAAAGCTGGAAATCTACCAAAAGTATGGAAAGGAGCCTAAGAGCCTTTGAAAGTGAATGCCTTAGGGAAATACTGGGTATTAAATGAAGTTGATTTATAGCTGTTGCCAAAATTTGTCAAAGCTTAAGCACTCCTTAAAATCCAGAAGAGAAGGTAGAAATACTTAGGTTAGCAATCCCAGACATATCACTGTTAGATATACTGGTCGGTCGTTGCCAGCATACATGCTGGCATGATGAATGCAATAGTCTCAGCCAGAATCCACCCCCTCCACCCACCCTAGACCCAAACAAT
This sequence comes from Ceryle rudis, assembly GCA_033439905.1. Classification (NCBI taxonomy): domain Eukaryota; kingdom Metazoa; phylum Chordata; class Aves; order Coraciiformes; family Cerylidae; genus Ceryle; species Ceryle rudis. The sequence goes on along the minus strand of JAAGNO010005558.1, from coordinate 63,505 downwards.
TGTTACAGAGAAAAAAAAAAAACTAATGGAAAGGAGAAACATGGAGGTTGCATGGGAAGAGAGTACTTGTAATACAGCACAGAATAAGATCCGTTGGCCTAGAAAGGGTTCAGATTTGTAACAGAGTTTGTAATATCAGAACCAACAGCAGTGGTAGACATGCAGGAAGAGAATATGCAAACCTAGTCTTCATTCCCCAGATAGTTTCTCTCATCCATCCCAATGAATTCTCTCATTTGTCCCCTAGGGATTGGCTAAGTTCCAGTGATGGAACAGGGAGCAGCTGACCTGTGGTGACAAGTCGCGTGTAAACTCTTTGTCCACCTCAACTGCAAGATAATGTAGTGTAGCCTTTAGTAATTCACGTGGTCTTAGTCGCAGCAGGGTTAGAGCTACAGGACAGAGAGTTGCCCACAGTACAGCAGGGTAGCTGAGAACTTAGAGCCAATATAATTGAAATTTGCCTCAGACCCGCAATTTGCACATCAGTCATATTTAGTAAAAAATTCAAATATCTATGTGCCTCTGCTGTTAATCACTAAATCGCTTCTCCCCCCTCCAATTCTTACATGCCTTTCCCAGCCACTTCTCTGCTTCTTAGTCCTCACAGTCATTATCACCTTCCTTTCTCCTTAGCCAGCTCCTATTTCATTTACACTGTCTGGAGATTGGCTTCCATAGACATATCCTTTGAAGACTTCAGTTGCCCATTTAAGGCAAGGAATGAACTCTTGCTCCTGTGAAATATTTCATTCACTGTGATGTTCTGTCCTTCTGAAAGCCCTCTCTACATGTCTCAAGCCTCTGGGCAATGCTTTAATGCACATAAATTAAGAAAAACAAATGATAGAGATCGGCATCACATAGGCTGAATTAATAAAACAGAGCCTAATGACTTCAAGTTGGAGGCAATCTCAACACTTAACTTCACAGAATAAGAGAGTTTTCTCACAGGTTAGAAGACTAACAAGGTTTGGGAAATTATCTGTCTTTCAGAGAGCTTGGTTTAGCTTCCATTCGGTGTTACGCAACGCTCCGATTCACGCTGCACGCTACATGTCTGGGACAGAGTCAGGATCAGACGTGGGACTTGCTGGTAATTGAAAGCAGGTCTGAAGCAATGATTATCACACAGTAAAACTACAGTACTCCACGTGCTGCACAGAGCCAGACAGTAACCCTAGCCATTTTCTTTTCATCTGAGAGAAGAGAACCATGCAGTCACATTTTTTTTGGCAGTTAAGCGGTAAATGCACTGTGAAGTTCATTTTCAAAACTGTTGATATCTCCTGGATTTACTAATCTTTGAATATCAACTCTGCACTTAAACAAGACACATGGTTACAAGTTCCAAGACAGTAAGTCAAAAGACTATTACACAACTGTAAGCTAGCTAAAAAGCTTCCATCTACTTTGGCCTAGTGTCAAGTTTTCAGAGGTGTGATTCACTGTTACTGAGAAAGTGGTTTCAGTCTGAATTCTATACCCAGATTTTGCAAAGCTTCTCAGCAAGCTCCTCAAAACAGTTCAAATTCTTATCTAAATTCACTAACTTCCATTTTCTCTTAAACACTGGTGAGGTTCTCCTTTAAGCATTATTCACATTTTGAGCTTAAAGCAAGAGAAACAAATGACCACAATTTCTTTCTTGGATTTGGAAGGAAGCTGCAGCTGAAAAGTCTTTGGTAAAACATCCAGAAATTCACACAGCCCTTACAGTGAGAACCAACTAAAGACTTCCTCTAAAGATCCAGTTTCTCCTTCTAGTACAGAAGTACAATTCAGGGAAGATAACCAAAAGTTAACACAGTGGTTGCCTGGAGATTGGGCTACCAGTTATTTCCCATCTCACCTTGAGCAATTCCTTTAAAGCAGAGCTCTGCTCCCACCTCTGTAAAAATAGCATTGCAGCCTCCCAGTGCACTCTGCCTCCATCTCATTTCCAGTTTTAAGTGCTCACCTACCCAGTAGAAAACGCCTTCCCCTCACAGCTCTGCAGATTTCCCTGAACCTCTGCATTTGTTTTCATTCTTACTACTGGTCAGTATTTCAAAGGCTGAACAAGGCCACAGTTAACCCCTTTATAAAGTTACTGCCACTCGGAGCTGGCACGGACAGGTAGAAATGAGAAAAGTGTTGCACGGATGATACAAAGTCTGAACTCCCTTTCAAATCACTGCCTTGGCGTTGCAGAGTGAGCAGGATTAAAGGGTAGTAAGAATTGATTTTCTCACACCAGTTGAGTATAGCTAGCTATGCAGCCAGCAGCTTTCTGGAGCAAGAGAACATAATTTGCAGAATGACTTGGTTTTTCAGGCCAGGACTGCACCTGATATATGTCTGTGCCTTTTTTTGTCTTTGTCTAGTGAACAAAGAAGGTGATAGCTGAAAGTTGGAAGCTTGATGCATGAGACGGGCAACTATTCAAGTGCTCTTTTGGTACCGGAGTTGAAATTTACAACAAAATAATTTCACAGGGAAGGGTTTCATACATGTGATCCTAAAATTCTGACAACACGAATCTAAACTTCATTTCATATTACTGCAATTTATAGAACGGTCACTTTTATAGTCACTTGTCAACCAAAGTTCTTCCTTAAATATTAGCATTGCACAAACAGTTGCACTGAAGGCATTTAAAATAGCAGCTTTTCCAGCCACTCGTAGTAGTTTAGCAAAGATGCAGTATGTTATATTACTAGTTTTTGAACTTCTTAAAACACTTTAGAGTATCTATTCTGAATTTTAAGTGTCTTTAAAGCTCTCTTTTAGGTGGTGTTTTACTATCGAGGAAAGGCAACTTGTCTTTTTCAGGCTTTCTGTTAGTCTGTAGCCTTCTCTGCTTCTTAGTCAGAAGTCGTTTAGTTTTGCTGGAGTGAGGTTAAAGGCAAACGTTTCCAACAGGATCCTCTACGTAAACTTGCTTTTGTTGGCCGTTCTGAATGTCGCAGTGTTAGAGCTAAGACAATGTGTTCCAGCTCTCACCGGCTTGTTTTATTTAGCTATGTTTCTAGCTACAGACAATTGTCAATCAATGGCTTCTGTTGCAGAGACTTCTCAACTTGAGATCTAGAGAGTTTAATAAAACATGTCAAAAAAAGTAATTCCAGACTTGAAACTTGACCCAGGTGCTTTCCATGATTTTACAGTCAGCTTTTTCCTCCTTTTAGAAGCTTTTCAAATGCTACCTCTGTAGCATCTTTTTCACAATAAAAAAAAAAAAAAAGACAAGGAAAGTTGGAACTGACTTTATCTGGGGGAAGATAAAGTTCTAAATAAGCAAAGTCAGTGATCTAAAAAATAAATCCTCCTACTCTTATCTGAAAAAAAAAAAAACTGTTTACAAACCTTTGAATTTATTGAAGCACTAATGGATAAGAAAGGTTGACAAGAAAGTATCATTTTTTCATCTTGGTGATAGCTATACAAGTTGAGTAAGACTGGACGTGCACCTGTTCCACAGTTTACACTGGGAGAAGGCAGTGGAAGAGTTAATTTTTTTTTTTCCCCCCCTGCACCTTAGAAAACAGAGAAAGACTACGACCCTGGAGAGATTACAAACTAGATCTCAGGTTTTAATGATCTTAAAAAGTTCCATCCCTGAAGCGTCGCAGCAGCTGAAGCTCTGAAAAAGAGCTACGTTTGGTGCCTCCTTGGCCGCAGACCCGGGAGGATGATTGCAACGGTGCAGTTTACACCACATAAAACAGACACACACTCTACTGAAAACGGTTCACTGAGAGCAGGTCAGTCCAAGCTGAAGCCTCCTTTTAGCTGGGTTAGACAAACATCACTTGAATGTACCCAAGTTTTTACACTTTCCTGCTGTATTAGCATAGTACTGTGCACCTTATAAAACACTGGCATTTATGGGATAACCAGTCAGTTAAATGCTATTATATCTTCCATTCAGTTTTATCAAACAACATATCTGCTTGCTTTTGTCTTTTTTTTTTTTCTCTCACGGAAACTTAAATTACAAAAAGCAAGAGTAAAAGCAAGTGTTATCACTTCAGGTTGCAGATGCATTAATACTTTCAAGGGATAATCACAATGCTATTGGAAGAGCTGTCAGGTTTATTTTTCCTTCTGGTGTCAGTATTGGGTTTTAAGTAAGGACAGCTTTGATTATGCTTTATGAAGCACTTATTTCATTAAGGTATTGGATTGAGGAAGTTGATAATCCGAATTCAAACGACAGCTCTACCACAGACAGCCTATCGTGCTCCTGGGCAAATCACTTAACCTCTCTATGCCCTGGTTACAAATTTGTAAAATAAAAACAACAGCCCTTAATTATCCAACACTTTATACATCTTATGCTCTTACATTGTAAGTTCTGTGGAGACTTTCTGTATTTGTGTAGCTCCTGGCAGAATGGCGCCCAGATAATCTACTGGGGACTCCCAATATCATCATCATACAAATATGTTTGTAAGTATAGAAATTCTTAGAGGCTCTGTCAACTTACAACTCCTAGAGTGCTGCCTTAAAGACAAGCTCTGGCTAAGTCAGATCTCTCTTTTGACAGTCTCGCAAATCCTTGCGATATGCATTATTCACACCAGCACCGTTGTGATGTACCCCGCTCTCATGGGAGCCACCTCTGAATGTCATATTTACAGACTTGCACTAAAGTATATTGAAATAGGTATCAAGCCCGAGGAGCTAAATGCTGCAGTGGGTTAATGCATTAACCTTTCACATCTGGAGACCTGAGGTGAAACCCTAGTTCTGTTGAAGTCCATGGTGAAGTCTCACTGGGGCCCGGAACTGACAGTGGGGGTTCAAGCATTGCTCCGGTCACGAGTGAAATAATTCTTCAGCACCAGCCGCATCTCCAGCGAGCATCCACCCACTTTGCACAGAGCTACCAAAGGAAGGGTCTATGATACTGTGGTGATTTGGCACAGCAGCATCTTCCCAAGAGCTGGAATAGCAGAGAAGGTTTGCCCTTGTGACCTGAGGTGCTACAGAAGTGCTCTGAGAAGCCTCTCACCGATATTGTCAGGCTTTGTGCTCCTGCCTTTCACAGCTATCATCCCATACACATGTATGCCATAGCCTTTCCACCACACCCAAATGTAAATGTGATGACTGCCTGAATTAGAGGTTTCACTGGAGAGAGCAAAGAAGTGTATTCTGTACTATCATTACCTTTGAGGCATTTGATCAAGAACTTTAAAAAGAATTTAACATGAACAGCAGAATTTCAAACTGCTGTACATTTACCTTAGAAAACTGTCTGCACCACATGTCTGACTAAAGCTTGAAATAATCTCTAGAGGACATCAGAACACTCAAGATCTTTTGCATTTAAAAGTTAATCATGACACCAATCTGTCCAAGACTGAGAAGCTGCATCCATGTGCTTTCCCTCTGTGACCACTGAGTGTGATTTCCATACCAGTTCCTGAGACAGCCTTATTTCAAGAAAATGTACTCTAAGAAACACGAAGCTCAGAACATCACTTTCAGGAGAAAGTAACCTCTCCAAAACCTTTCCTGATGCTACAGATATTCATTGACCTAGACAACTTATTTCTTCCTTGTACATGGATAACGTTAAGTCCAGCACAGAGTGAAATGATTCCTCTGTTCTTTATAAAATTTAGGAATAAAACTTCTCAACAGTTGGGATGTTCTGCTGGGAATCATAAAGTCTAAAGGTTAAAAAATAATGTATGTTTATTCATATTTAAATGGGAATATACATCCCTTCTGCAGAGTGCTGAGTGGTTGTTATTTTAGTTATTTGAACAGTAACTATTGCTGAAAATTGCTTTCTCTTCCACAGTCACAGGCAGTATTAAATTTCTGTCATTTTAAACTGGCAGCGAACTGACATATATCACTGGTGCATTCATAGCAAAGGGTTCTGCTAGTGGATGGTCTCTAACCATCCATATACTCAAGACTTTGACAACAACAGTTTGCTGTGTACTAGACAGACACAGTACAGATGTGCACTACACATCCTTCTGCCAAGTGTCAACGAGGGTAATGAGCACCCAGCTCATTAGCAGCTCCTTACTTTCACACGAATGAAGAAGTGTGACTTACAAGCCCATACAGAGCTGTATTCAACACTTCTGGTTCTGGAATGAGAAAAATAAATCATTTACAGACCCCATTGATCTGTGAAGCTCCTGTTCGCTTGCAAACACTATCTCTACATATTACAGTTACAGGACCTGTTTTGATCAATTAAGGAGTGCAGAAGACTGAGTAACTTGAGTCACTTGTTTGAACTTCTGCAGAGTATGTGAACAATTGCTGCCACAGAAGTTTCTTTAGGTTTTTCTTTTACCTGTACGTGCATTTTACCATTAATAAATGCAGCTAGCACATATGCAGAAACACCTACAAACCCCCGTTTAGTACTCTGTCTTCCCTTTCAAAGGGGCAAAGAAAGTTCCCATCCCTACAAGGCTGGGACTCAGTTCATGGTTCAGTGATTTCTTGTAGCCATGCTGCATTCTGTGATAAAGTACTGATAGGAATTAAATACTAGCATATGTTAGCTTTCAAGGATGAAACAGAGGACCAGAAGTTATGGGTAGCAATGAAATGCAAACCAGGTACAAAAGTGCTGGCATCAGCCACACCAGGGCAATGATGGCATCTACGGTCAAGTACACCAGTTGTAATACCCAAGGGAAGCCGCTTGCTATTATTAATCACCTCGAGATACACTTTCTGAAGCTGCACAGACCCGTTTCTCAATTTAAAACTAATCAGGACATCATTATTCCTGCTTTAAAAAAAAAAACAACAGTATACACAGGTACTCAGTGGAGCTTTTTTATTCCAGGGAGTCTGTTTGAGACGAATATTGAAACTTTGCAACCTCATGTGTCTACTCCAGTCCAGGAGGCACTGCCTGTCAGTTTTGATAGTCAGACAATATCTTATATTCATTGTGAGGACAACACACATAATTCCTTCTGGCAGAATTGCAGGACCTACCAGCAGGAGGAGGTTGCTAGGTGAAGCTGAACACCAATTTAATTGTGTAAGGTTGGGTTTTTTGACTGAACTCCCCCCTACCCACATGTAAATGATTCAAAATCTGAAGCTTTCACCACTTTCCTTGGGAAAGTGTATCACACCCTGATGGAAGTGATATCAATTATTGACGTATGTCATGAGACGTTAGTATATTTGGGGAAAAAACAAAGAACCACAAAAACCACTGAGGTTTTTCTGTAACCAAGTACTTAAACTCTGCAAAAGAGAAGCTGCACAGATGGTTTGCAGACTTTGAGTCTCAGAGGTATAACCTGGCTCCTGAGAAAACACACATATAGCATATTAGTAAACTGATTTCTCTCTAAGTTCATAGCCTTGTTACACACCACTGAATTACAGGTAAAATCCCTATTTCTCATGGAAACTTGTATGTCCATTTCCCTATCTGTGACACTACAGCTAGTATGGTAGTCATTGGGAAAATAACTCCTCTAGGGACATAAAATACAAGAAGGCATGTGTCAAATGGTTCACAAACCCAGAATGTTATGTTTTCATTAATCTAGTTTGAGCATCTAAACCACTTCTATTCGTGTACCATGTCCAAGAGGAAAGTAGCATTAGTATTACACTCCTACCTACTTGATAATCAGACTGCTTTGCTCTAGGTGACAGTTCATCCTCACTGAGAGCACAGGAGCCGGTAGGAGGAACTGTAGTTACTTGGATGTGGAGAGATGATTTTGAAAGAACTCTGTTGCTTGAAAATCTCCCTGCTGAGCTGATGAATCACTTCTTAAAAGTGTTGGCACTGAGCGCTGTTACCACTTTAGCTGGAGCTGTCTGCTGACATGCACCACACACGCACACGTATTATCTACACACACATATATACACACACACAAGGGAATCTAAATGAAATGAAGTATTTAGCAAAGGCAACATGACTTCATACTTTAACATTCTAAGTCAAGAAAACACCTCCACAGACCAATTACCAAAGTGCTTAATTCAAAGGCAACTCCTGAATTTGCCTGCCTTTTTGATACTTTTGACTCAGCCAGATTTGGAAGTGAACTGCTGGCCTGTGGTGAAAACGGAGGCATTGTTGAGCATACTGGACTAGCAATCGAAACAGACTGGGATGCTGAATTGACACATGGAGCTTACTGATCTCATAGGAGATGATTTCTATGGTCAAACACATCCAGATTTTTACACAACGTTGGAGAGGTTGTGATTTCCACATCTGCTGATACAGGGGGTAAAGTCTGGGCTTCAAGCTCAATTGTCCACTGCTATCTTGGTATATTACACAGAGATTGAAATAAATAAATGTAGAGAAGCAGCATGGAAATGGTAAAAATCATGTTTCTTTCCGCATCACATCCTGTACTCCATCAGGATATGCTCCTTTTAACATGGTAAATTTTTAATGGTCTGTCAAGGGCTGCTGGTAGCCCTTGAGGGGAGTTGCCTCAGCTCCTGGCTGGGTTGCAGCAGAGGGAACAGGCTTAACTCCAAATGGAGAATCAACCTTTCCCAAGGTTTCTACTATTTACTGATCTCACCCTCCCCCATCACTGAGCACAAGGGGCTTTCAAGCCCACAATAGCAGAGGGCCCTTTGTGAAGACCCTTCACCAAGGCACTAGCAACACTTCAGGTCCCTCCAGATGGAGGGGAAGAAATCCTCATTGCAGGGAAACCCAAAGACAGGCCGACAGGCACGGACGAGCTAACGGCAGCCAGAACTGAGATGCCACGTGGCAATGGCAAAATTCTTCTCCTCTGTGGAAATGCACCACAGGGCTTCTGGTGCCAGAGTGTTAAAACCTAATTACCATAAAGCAAAGTAAATGCTCTAATGGGGACAGCAATCAGTTGTTCAGAACTGATAACAGCAGTCTCCTTTCAGCCATGTAAATCTCATCTGTTGAGCATTACAGACCAGCTCCTGCACTGTGATTAATAGTTATGATAGAGACAAACTTTTCCAAAAAGTTTCATCTCCAAAAGAATCTGAATATTTCAAACATTTTCCTTTCTGAATGCCTGAAGAAAGCATCAATAATGAAGGGTCTGGTGCTGCTGCCACTGAAATCAATAGCCAAAATTCTCCTACGTTTCAGAGGAAAGGACATAAGACACTCTGACTAAGCAGAAAAAAACCTAAAAACCAAATAACAGCTGGTAGAAATCAGGCTGAACATAATGAACTTTATACCCAAAAGTCAAAAAGGTCATTCTGTCTCTTTGCTATTTTGTATACAGATTTACCCAATGAAATTTGAAATTTGAAACTTTTTGAACTTTAATCATAGAATGGTAGGGGTTGGAAGTGACCTCTGGAGATCACGGAGTCCTAATATTAATCCAAGTTGGTGGTGTCAAAGAAAATATGTCTGTACAAAAGGAAAGTTGGTTTGTGCATAAACAAGAATCATTGGCATGTCTCAGTTTAACTGGGCCTGCTAGGTGTTTTTTTTTATGATCCAGGCCCTGTGTTCTGCATGCTGGATAAGAGCTGTGTAGCTGAACATAAGGGGCTAAAAATTTAACAGTGATTTGTTGCTCAGCCTGTTGATTAGCATTTGGCTCTGCGAAAGCGGGTAAGGCTCAAAAAGTATCTCAGTAATTCTTTTTTTGACAGTAGAGTCTGTGTAAATCTTAATGTCAGTGGAGAGAGACTTTGCAAATATGGAAAGAAATTATGTAACAGACTAATAGCAAAGGATGCTGGAAGACTATGGAGCCCAAAATTCCTGGCAGTAATTGAGACATCTCCTCAGATCTCTGGTATTCTACAGATCCACCCATTCAATGGAAACAACTTCACAAAATTTTGCCCCATCCTGTTGGGATCTATCAAATAAAAATCAGGAAACAAGGGGGCAAGGATGACTCCAGCAACAGGCATGAATTTGGGATTCTGGTGCCATACCTTTTGCAGCTGCAAGAAAGGGTTCAGCACCTAACGGGGTCTTACTGCTAGTTCTTGGCTTTTAATTTTGTACTGGCCTTGGCTTGCTGATTACTTGTTCTAAAAACCACTGGTGGTGGTGGGTGTATGCATGTCACCTTTGAGAGTTTTTGAAAGGTAACAGAAGCCAGTGTAGATTTCTTTATTTTTCCATTCAGTTTACTACATTTAATTAATTCCTCAGTCCTACAACAACACACTTCCCAGCGTCCTCACAGGTTTTGAAACAGCTGCTTTAATTTACTGTGGTTTTCCTTAAGTATACAAAACTAAATAATTTGCCAAGTATAGTGTGATAACAGTTTTACCTAAGTTCAGCTGCAAGAGCACGTCTATCAATTACAGCTTTCTGCAGAGCAGAGAATGAATTGCCTTCTTCCATAACTGGGTTTAGCGATGCCATTTAGAGACACCATTTGCACTGCAGAAGGAAGTACAGACTCCTGTCTGGAATCATTCGTTTATGCTCTCATTTAATTGCAATAATGGCTCAGGGAACATCACTATCTTCATCCTTTAAGGTTGTACTCATGTCTGCACACGTAGCTGCATGAAGATGAGCATTCTTCTACGTAAGACATGTTAGCAGAATGAGACTGGAAAAAAACCCCACACAACCAGCCCTATCATTCTGGAAATGAATATTTTCTTAATGACCACACTATAAGCTGTCCAGAAGAACAACCAGTTGACTTGAGCTAGACTGTATAATAACAACACAATTTTAAATCAGCTTTTCCACACAGCACAAAAAAAGGCACATATCTGCTATGTATTGATTGTAACTCACTCCACACGACAAAAAAAAACGGGGAGAGCTCCATTCTGACCTTTTGTTTGCATCACCGACATGCTTTTAGAGCCACATAACAGTTAAAACCTGTTTCCTGAAATTTACTAGCTACAGCTATGTTATCTACAAAGTATGAAATGAAATTTAAAAACCTCTGTAAACTGAAATATTTAATTAGATCTCCTTGTCGATGCGAAGACAAAAGAAAGGTTTATTATTTTTAGACAACAGTGCTTGCATTGAACTTTATTTCAGCTGGAGAATAGTCATGGTACTGTACCTGAACCCTTCCCTGGATAAACTTTATGTGATAGCATTATGCCTTTGAAAAGGGCTTTTTACAAGCAGCTTTTGATTCACACTGCATAAGAGGAGCTAAAAGAAAACAAGATCTTTGCTGGTTTCACACCAAGAGATCTTTCTCTGCCACCAGAGTCCCCCCAGCATCTGTACAAGAGAGCTGTATCACTCGTGCACTGGGCTGCAAGTGAAAGTTAAGAGAACTCTTGAACAAAGAATAAAACTTCATCAAGAAACAACTGACAGAGTTTCATTGTCCTTCTCACCCAATAGGATCCATTCTGGCTTAATATTTTTAACTAGGAGCTAAATACTTCTTGTGTATTGCTGCAAATGTGTCCTACTTCGTAACAGCTTCACGTCTGGCAGATAGATTGTGCACAGATTATTTACATCTGCACATGAGATGGTTGCCCCGGAGATTAATTATCTAAGCAGTAGATAACCTTCCCATAAAGATATGTTTTCCATAAACAGGAAAACAGTTGAAGGTCCTGATGGAACACTTCACATTTCTAAAATCTCAATAGAGTCCATCTCTTGCCCTATAAAGAAAATATGAGATGAAATAACATTATGCATTAGTAGCAGTGGATTATATTAAAGTCAGTGTATTTACCATTAAGTGTATTTTAAAGTAATACAAATTAGTTACAACTACAATTAGAACAACACCTCTAATGTTTTACTACCTACTGATTTCCTCGAAGTTGACAAAGGATGTTCAGAAATATAGTTGCATATACTACATGTCTGTGTCTAATCCTGAGAATGAACTTCAACGCACAGAAACGTGCAACATATCATTTCAGGAAACTGGAAACACTGTGTTGGTGACAACAGTCTGCTTTCCTGTCCCAGCATGTGATTAGAACGAGTTACCTAAAATGGGAAATGTAGCACTTTTGCTCCAGTATCATGACTGCCATGTTCTTGATTTATATAAACATGTGACATTCTGAAATGCTCTCCCCTCCATAAAGCCATCCGTGGCCAGCTGGGTGATGTTAACTAAGGACTAATCATAAACATCTGCTTAGTGCACATAAATGTTGCTTTTATTCCAGATTTTCCTAAAAGAAAATATACTGTCAAGCTACATATACATATTTTAGTCATCCTCCTTTTTTTTTTTAAGTTGGGTTTTTTTTTTCCCCTCTTTAACCACACAAATCCATTAATATACTTCGATCTATAGAGGTGCATATTATTTGATCTGACAAAGACTAACAAGCACGCCATGTTTGAGTTTTGCTTTCCCTTTTCTAGCACTTAGAGGTCAAATCCCTTGTATCAATCTGTCCGGGTTGACACCACCTTTTTTGTTGCTGCCAGTCCTCCCATGGCTTTGCAGTCCGCGGGAGGAGCAGTTGACCCACTGCCTGCACCTCACACACTTCTCAACTGCACTGAGAGTGCTCGGGTGTTTTAAAGAAAGTACTCAATGGTTTTTGAAACCCAGCTTAGGAGAGAAATCTGCCGTGACACATTACACCAGATGCAATTCCTGATTTCTTAATGCATTACCCTTTCCTTCTGAGGACTAGTTCAGGTTCAGCCTTGGACTGTTGTAAATTCTGCAGCTTCCCAGCAGCCACATCTCTGGCAGCATCAGCACAGCCATGAATACATAAGAGACACCACGCAGGCATAACTTCCATGGGGTTTGACTCGCTTATCTAACCTTTCATGCTTCTAATTGAGGGAGAAGGAAGGGTGACTCGTTTCATTTAAAAGTGTATCCTACCTAAGTACAGAGGAGATCTTCTGGAGGCATGTCACCCTACACGAAAGTTGCAGTAGTAGCCTAAATGTGACCTCTGTGCACCTTCTCTGGATAACTGTAGGGCTCCCTAACACTCAGAGATGGGCTGACTGAGGTCCACAGTGCAGTTCAGCTGTTGCTGAAGTAGTGACAATGCAGAACGTGGGCTTTTCCAAAACTGATTCTACTACTATTTTCATGCCTCCAAAATTCACATTGACAAGTTTTTATTAAATTTTTACCCTAGAGATTTTTCTCCTTTGCAAGCAAACTAAGTGTGAAAGTGGAAAACTAAACCTTCCCAGCCCTATTGACTATTCCTGTCACAACATGTGAAAATGTAGTAAAGAGTGAGAAACATCTTCAGGAGGTCCCCTCCCAAGCAGCTATGACATCGGCTGTGCTGCACTTCCCTAACACAGTACAGGATGCTGTGTAACACCATTTGCTTAGAAAAAAATATAAATTAAATTATGATTATTAACCCTTTTGCAGATCTACAAACACAGGCTGGAGAGACTGAGAGAAATGTGATATCTGCTAAAATTTCACCAAGATAAACTCTGCCTTAGACATTATGTTAGAGCAGGTGAGGTCTACTAAACCTCTTTCACCACATCTCATTTCCGAGGGTTAACCTTAACTGCTCTGTTCTGCTCTCTCCAAAAGCATCCCTCACCTTTCCACAAGAACTGGCCAGGAAGGAACACAGTCTCTGGCAGTAAAGAAAACTTTATGAAACAAGAGGCAGAGTGCATTTCATGTAGCTGAATGGTAGGCTGATGGTTTTGGAGCATGATTAGGGGACCCACAGCTGTTCCTTCAGCCTCTGTTGCTTTTTTGTCCTTTAAAACTCTTCTTCACTCAGACCTTGTCACCTTGCTTGAGATTAGAAACTAGTGCTGCTGCTGTTCCACCCAGATTTCATGCAGTGCACATGAAGAGACTGCCTGTTTTCCAGCTGAGCGTCTGTCTCACCTCTGTAGGAAGCGGAGCAGCAGTGTGACAGACTGGATGTCCCCACCAGCCCACAGGGACACTTCCTAACACCACCTTTCTCCTTAGGAAAAAGCAATTTTTGCTTCATCCTCCTGACAGTGGTTAGCTCAGCGCCCCGAACCATGCTCATGGGCTGCTGAGATGTTCGTACACGTAAGCCTTTCTTACAGGTAAAGAAAGAATAATAATTAATTTATAGAAATGTTTAAATCTTTCCTGATGCGGAAGGCTATTTTCATTTACTAGGGAGTTGCACTGAATGCAAAACTGCGATGGAGGGGAAAGGCTGTAAAATACCATTATAGCATTTCAGGACTACTCAGTGTTCTGAGTTCAGTAAAGTCTGTTTCTGCCTATTGATGGCACACAATAAAAACTCAAACCAAAGAGCTATCATGGATGTATCACAGGCTTTGCCAGCTTTAGGTTTGGGACTTCTAGAAGGAAGCTTGCTTACAGTACAAAAAGGCAGTAAATCTCCTACTCCTTTGAAATTTGATGACATCAACTCTCTTTAAAGAGCAGAAGCCACAATTCTAAAGCAAGTGTTCCGTCTGAATGATTTAGAAGGCTCATCCAACAGGCTTGTTAAAATCATTCTGTTGAGAGGAATTTTATATGTGCAACAACAGAATGTTTCTCCTGAATTGGATATTTTCTGAATGCTCATTTCTAGTAGAAAAGAAGAAAAAGACAAAACACCCCCCCCGCCCCGCAACTAAACCAATAACTTTCAAAGAGGATATTAAGGGCCAAATACCAATCCCCTTAAAGCACAGTAGTTCTCCCAGGGAAACAAACAGGACTAGAATTTGGCCCTATACAGAATGTATTTCACACTTCCAACAGCTTGGGAACATTATCTATATGCAGTGAGACAGCACTGTGAATACACTTCAGTACCACAGTTTGCATGAAATCATCAGCCAAAATTAACTAACAAGACTGTGAAAGAAAGTGAACATGTGTCCAGCTGCTTACTCTTTCCATTTGAACTTTACTTGGTGCATTCTCTTCAGTCAAATCAATTCATCAAGCACTGTAATTTGAACTGCAGGAAAATGTATGGGGGGAATTTATACATGGGGTGCCTGCTATCAGAAAAGGGCCACTCACGAAATGAAACTTGCTGAACCCATCTCTGTGTAATTCTTCGAAACAGGGTGTGCGATGATGATTGAGTAAACATGTGTGACTCAGTGTCTAAAGCATGGTCATGACAGCCTCTGGGAGAAGTGTTACTAACTGCACTGCCTCAAGTATTTTCCTGGCCAAAAGATCACATGCCGAGTCAAACACCATGGGGAAAAATTAATGATCCTCCGCACTCTCGCGGCTTTTTCTTTGCAGTTCTAGCCCACTGAGGTTTGTACACATAATTCTTACAATTTTGTTTACTAGCACTTTTAAAAGCTCACGTTAGACAAGCCAAGCCCAGCAGTACACCAGAGCTGCAGCAGGGCCGGGAGCGTGCCCGGGTTCCACAGTGTTTATAGGAGGCACAGGCACTTGTCACCATGCCAATAACATCTCCCCACTCCTGACACGGGCTCAGCACCACTTCAGGCTAAAGCAAACTGTGTATCCTTCTCTAGAGATAGATTACCAGGTGAGGACAGTCAAACCGCATATTGTCCTAATCACTCCCACCCTTCTGTCCTGGTATATGGGTGCTTATGGGATAGCGCAGGGCTTGCTCTGCTGGCAACATCTGTGTGGGTACATCTGTGCTGCAAACTACCCCAAGGAAAAAACTTCCCATTTCAAAAGTATCCACTGCCAACACCTTCATAGACTCTGTTCAGTCTGTAGCACTGAGGAGATGAGGATCTGTTCTCTGCTTCTGATCCAGACACAAGCAAAAGGAAAACGCCACATCATTTAATAAATGGTAAGGTTGATGTTAGATACCACCACTAAGGACATCCGGGGGTTCAGAAAGATTGTTTCTAAATGAACGAAAGCACCCTGCAAGATAAGTAGCGAGAACGCTTCTATGCAACCTGTAATTTGATTTTAAAAAATCATAATAGAAGTTTTACTAAAAGGCCATGGTAGGAATATTTTCTCCTGCTAGATGCTACCCATGCAGGTCAGCACACTATATACAGTAACACCAAGAAAAAACAACTGTCTGTGGCTTTGCATGAGTCACCCATGGCAATGACCATCTCTGCAAGGCTGTCGTACAAGCAGCAGTGGATCCCAGGGTTGCTTACAGCCATTACTGCCCTAAGTGTGACTTGTCAATCACCGTGCTAATAGACAGAAGTCCACTCAGCACAGCAGTACCCTTTGTGAAGGACGAGGTGCCACATTCTCATCAATGTTTTCTGAAAACTCTGCTGTTGCTATTTCATACAGCAGAGCTGAGCCTGCTTCTCTGGGCTGGGCAATGAACACCACAACCCAAAACCTGCATCCACAGAAATAACTGCCTGAAGTAACTACGAAGCAGAAAGGATTAAATCCATATATTTGCGATCACTACCGGTAATCTTATTTGTCAGCTGAATAAAGTCAATTTAGATTAAAATACTGTACAGAAAAAAAAAGTAGGCTATTTTAGTTATTAGATCAATTCAGCTGTTCCGTAACATGCAGGAATGGCAAAGACTGCTGTCCTACAAATTTGTGCTGTACATCTTCTTTAGTTATCCTCAGATTTTGCTTTGTCCCTTAACACCTCTTCCCTTTTAAAAGCTGTAGCTGTCAAGTGGGTAACTGACACTCGTGTTGTGGCTGGACAGAAGGTGCAGAAATATAATGCTAATTTTACATTTCATTTCCTTAATTGTTCATCACAGATTAATAGAGCTTGTGCAAGGAATGTCTCTGAGATCTTCAGCGCTTTCGGCATCTTGGGTCAAAATGGGCTGGTGGGTGGAAAAGTGCATGGTGGGGTGGAAACAAAGGGAACAAGAACAAGGACAGCCAAGTGCCACTACTCAAAAATAGAAGAATGAAATGCACAGTGGGGCGCACCGTGTCGGTGTCTAGGACTCTAGCACATGATCTCATCCATCTGCAAGTTACACGAGAAAGTAGCATGATGGTCTTGTTGTGATCCTTCTTGGGTATTTGCCTGCAACAAAACTACCCCGCGCAGCCTGGCGTGTGTTTACTCGCTAGTCTGTACACAGGAGAGAGAGACAGAACAAGCTGCCCTGGCAGGACAGGCAGGGGAAAAACCAAACCAACAAAACCCAACCAAACCATGAGCACTGGCTCCCTGCTCTTTCTTGCAAGCAGAAACTTGCAAAACTTATGAAAAGGTGAGACAGTCGTGCTTGTTTCTCATACCTGCATATTTGTGTTAAGGCTGCCCTTACACTCTGTGACAAAAGCACCATCTAAATAACCACTTCAGAGGCGAGATGCACTGCTGTGCTGCAACTGGCTCACCGCAGCTCTCTGTGGTGCTCGGATGAAGCAAAGCAGCTGCGAGCCTGGCTGACTCGGGGCGTTAGAACTGAGCTTATGGCCAGTCTGCATTACCAGAGCTGAACTGCTGGAGCTTACCAGTGAATCTTTCTCTAGCAGCTTTCCTTTTGAACTTAGGCCAAATTGTTTTCTTGATTTATTGTAGTTGTCCACTACAAACAGCCCTTCTTTTTCTATATCTAGTTTTTGCAGAAATTCAAACACTATCTTCCCCCCACCCATGTTTTCCAGCCAGTTCTTATGCACGTACTTTGTGAAACAACACTTTTTTTTTCCCCTGACGAGTTGGACTTTTTTATTGTTATTAAACTTAGTCCTTTTTAAGTAAGCTGTCAGTAACTCAGTACCAGTTTACAGAGATGAAGTAAAAATAACAAGGCTAAAGGTACTTAACTTTTCATTCATTAGTCTGGTCTGTAGCAGCATATTGCAACTCCAGTGCGGAAGACTACTTGTGAGCTAAAAATACCCCTGATAAATAACTGAACAGGATTATTTCATTGTCAGACCTTGAGATGAGGGATCTGTATTCATGCATGTTTAAGTAACAGGAGGTTTTTTTTCATTTTGAGATGATTGGAAGGATCCTATGTATCAGCACGTAATGATATTGCAAGATGTATGCAGTATATGTGTTCTGGTGTTTAGTTACTAGAGTACCAGGACTCTTCTCAGCAGCCATTAAAAAGCTAACAAAACCCGTGGGGTTTTAGCTGGCATTTTGTTAAGGTATATTTCTGAGCTTTTTTATTTAAATAAACTAATGTTTGTTTCCTTACATTATGGGTGAAAAGGACCTGTTTTTACTTATGATGTTTCACGTTGTGTAGGAATCCTCTATCTGCTGTCCATGCATAACCACAGGAGAAGGGATGGTCAGTTAGCTTCACTTCAGCTTTGAATAGACAATGTTTAAACTGTCTCTAACATCAATAAGCTGATCTCCATGAGGAGCATTGGCAACACACCACAACAGAAAGCTTTCACCATTCCTGTTGACCTAATTCTTCATTTTTCATGGACTGTCATCAAAAACCACAGTGAATGCAGAATGACTACCGATTGCTTTCTCACTTTAGTACAGTTAGTTCTCTTGCTTTGCTCTGTGCTCAAAGGGGAGAAAAAAACCCTCAAATTCTTTTGAGGCAAACCAGATCAACAGTATAAAGTCTTCCTTTATGGACCATGAAAGTGGCAGCAGAGCAAGTTATCCCAAACTGTTGCTCCAAAATGCATTGGGCTTCTCCTTCAAGGAAATGCTTCTGTAGCTGAAAGGTTACTTCAGATTTCTCTAGCCTGTATTCAGTCTGTGGCATGCACTCCTGGCACCCTGAAAGCAACTGGTATTTTACAGTTGACCAGGAGAAGCCAGAGTTTTGTCACTAATTTTGCCATACCTGTCAAAGTCACCCCACAGTGAGATTACTTTTGAAAATAGATTAAGTTCTCTACTTCTTGCATCAGACTGAGGTTAAGAGCATCTCTGGGAGCACTAATTGTCACCAGCAAGCTGACCTGAGTACCCTCCTGAACCAATTTCTAGTGATTGGCTTTTGCTTGCTTGTTTTGTTGGTTTGTTTTGTTTTGTTTGGGTGGTTTGTGGTTTTTTTTGTGGGGGTGGTTTGTTTTGTTTTTTACAGAGTGAAACAAGTTCAAAAGGTGGCTAATAGTTATGACACATTAGAGGCACACATTAGAGAAAAAGCTAGTCTTTAAGGAGGAAGATTAAGTCAGTACAAACTCATATGGTCACTCGAATTATGGGGTTTTTTCCCCCACCAGCTACACTACACTTTCTCATCTAATATAGGCTCCCACCTCTTGCCTTTGTATTTCCTCATTCACTCATTTGCAAAGGAGAGTAATTACTTATCCTTTCTTCTCTCTGTACACGGCTTTTTACATCTTTACAGCATCTCTGGCAATATTTTCTTATTCCTCTAAGTCCTGACACATAACTTAGTCTTTTAGAAAGTCCAAAAATCAAACTTTTCTGTTTGTTACAAAGGGAACACAAAGACTGTTTTGGGAAAAAAAAAATAAATTCAACTTGTGAAAGCTGAACAACTCTGTTTTGCTCAGAAATGGTAACCCATCCCTCCCACTTAATACAGACCCAGTAGATTTTTCTAGTGCATAGCAAGTCACAGATGCTAGCTAAATAATAAGTTCTAGACACAGGTAACACGACATAAAGCATTGCAATGGTTAGCAAAAGCCTTACAGACACACAGTGAGGAGTGTAACTTCAACTCCATTGTTGTGGGAAGAGCACCTACACACTCCTGACTTCAGAACAGCAACTTTCATTTGCTGCTAAGACCCAAATCCACAGTGTTTGGATAAGCATTCAATAGTGATTTTAAACTGGATCAAAATTAAATTAGCAGTTACCTGTTACCCGCACCATACACCGAAATTAGCTGTGAATAGGATTTTAATTAAATTAATTCAAATACTAATATCAGCAAAAAGGAACACCTCAGTACAGTGTTCTTCCTTTCTGTTCTTGGCTGTATGATCAACTATACAGCAGGTATTTGTACATAAACAGCTGTTAAACAAGTTTTACATCCATGGGTTTACATAATTAGGCACATGAGATAATGGCAAAAGCCTCAGTAAACAATAAACTCAAGACACTTTTTCTTGAGAGCCTGGGCCTGGCAGCTTTACTGGTAAAGCACAAATTGCTAATGCTGTGCTAGAGAAGTATTGGAAATATTTAAGGCAGTAGCAGCTATACCTGGTAGCGTTCCTTCGTGTGAGGACCAGCCATCTGCAGAAGCTGCTTTGTGTTTTACAGGCTTGTTCCTGCTCTACTCAATTCTGGCTTCTGTGGGAGATAAGGTGCAGGGCCTGTTCTTCTCCACTGAAAAACAGTTACCTTCACATTTTATGCATTTAAAAAGGAAAACCAGGTTTCCGGGGCAGTTTACCTAGTCAAGAACTTTTGATACCATTTCATCTCCTTAAAAACATGCATGAACTTATGAAAATGCCTTACCCAAACTGATAGTAACATGACTTTCAAGATACAGTTAGCACCCTATTTGATTATTGAAAGACTCCTGGATATATGTGCACGACTTCCCTTCTCTCTTTTTTTTCTTTAAACACTTAAGTTTTTGAGTGTTTTGGCATGATCTTGCTTCCCTAGCAAGGTTAGATGTTGAAGCCTAGTACTCCTCACACCTTGCAATTCATCAGCATATTTTCTTCTAGTGACACTGCTCTGCAGGAGCCCCTTTACCTGCTTGTGTATTCCACATTTATATTCCCCCTTTACCAGCCTCCGTCCCAAAAAGCAAGCAGTGAAGACCAAACGAATCAGTGATATTAATTTACACATTTTGGTAGTATCAGAGAAGTGCCATGTGTGCAGAATAACATCATCTTCCTCCCTACCATCAATCTGAAGAACTTGGCACATTTTTTCCAGTGTTGCAACACAGAACATGTACAGGGTACAAGGGGAAAATACAGTATAAGGGAAAAAATAAGCAAAGATTGCACTGAAAATGACATGTGAGGCTCTGCTGAAACCAGCCAATAACAGAACTTTGGAAAAAATGCGGCGGGTAGGATAGACTCAACCTCTAAAGAGTTTAATAAGTTGCCTAGCCCCATTTCTACTGACAGTTACACTGGTGTATATGGGGGATCAATGCTTTGAACATCACGGAGCTAACTCCAGATTTATACCTTGTGGAACAGGCAGCAAAATGCAACACAACAAATATGTGGAAAGGAAAGGATATTGCCTTTCTTATCCAATGTTATTTCAAAGTTTATGCTTGTGACTCCACGGAAGTCCATTAAAAAAACCTCTAAAAATCACAGTCCTTGCTTTAGGACTGCAATAGTTGACTTCAGTTATATTGTAAATAAAGACCCTTGAACAGTAAATCTCTTCATAATCAATGGCTTTGGTATATGCCCAAACAAAACCTCCGGACACCTACTTGTGTTCAACTGTCATTTAGCCAGCGTGTCCCTTCCCCCGCTCCACACTTTTGGCTGGTGAGAACGTTGCAGTCTCACTATGGGCCACATCATGCAGCCAGTTGACTCTTCCAAACCCCAGCAGTAGTCTCAGCATTACAAATGCCTCACTTGTCTTTGGCTAAGGTCAGTGAGCCTGCTGCAGCCTTCCAAATTAAGAAAGGTGGTAGGTAGTGGTAAAATTACCATGTACCAGGATTAAATTCAGGGAGAAACTTGTCAGTCATGAGTGCATAAAGCATCAATACTTTGTGTCAAATGTTACCAAGAGCATTTTTTCTGGCCCACACATTCTGACCTTCTGAGAAAGCTAAGGAGTCCCTTTGAAACTGGGCTGAGGAGCGCACAAAAAGTTAGCAGATTAGTTTTACCCTGAAACCAGAACCACAGAAATACAAACAAGAGATGCCGGTGGTGTAAGACAGCAGGTAAACGTCAACATTTTCTTCACACTGCTTTTTTCCTTACTGGAATCCCTAGGTAATATTTCCAAAACATTTCTTCCTTGCAACCAGCACCCAGTTGAGCCATGGATATTTTCACAGGCATAAATTTTGAATTAAAATGATTCTAAGAGACCAACAGTTTTTTATAAATGTGCTAACAATATTAGGAACATACACCCATGCTGAAAAAGTTACTTAATTATTTTCTGATATCATCATGCTTTTGGCAGCAAACAGGGAATCATGGCAAAGCCAGTGACCTCAAGACAAGCAGTTGGAAGGGTAAAAGTTGGATGAGCCAATAGCTGTTACTGCAAATGCAAGATAAAATTTTTATTATATAGTTACGTGTAAGAACAGCCACAAAGGACCAAAACCAACCTAAATAAGACCACACAAAGATTGGGGGGAAATACCGTGTTAATATATAACTTGCTCTTATCATATACATCTGCTAAAAAAAAAATAGCTAGCACTAACATTTACAGCAACAAAATGATCAGTTATGCAGTTGCATTTTAAATGTAGATGCACATAGCTGTAGGTGGTCACTCTGCATTTGCTCACACAAGAATTTTATGCCGTCATCACTTCCATGGATGTCTAAGGAATCTGTATGTTGATGATTATCTCTAGCTAATGAATGTGATCCCAAAGTTTTGAAGACCCAGAAGTGAACAATTCAGTCTCCCTTTTCGTTTGCTTTGTCAAGATTTGTACTTGAAAATTTGTGATGTGTTGGCAAATGTCTTTTTTTAAAAAGGGGGTGGGATTTTTGTTGACAAGCAATGTTAGCACCTGCTGTTAAAAAGGAAAGGACTCGCCCACCTATTGCCCTATAGTTCTCTTATAACAGGAGCCTGATTTATCTCAGCACAACTTTGACACCCTGTTTGCAATTACAGGGACATAGACTCATAGAATGTTCTAGGCTGGAAGGGGCCTCTAGAGGTCATCTGGTCCAACCTCCCTACCCAAGCAGGGACATCTCTACCTAGCGCAGGTCTCTCAGAGCCCCATCAAGCCTGACCTTGAATGACTCCAGGGATGGAGACTCCACCACATCTCTGGGCAGCCTATTCCAGTGGTCGGTCTCTCTCAGATTAAAGAACTTCTTTTCCTAATATCCAGCCTTATATCCATCTCTGTGGGATTTGTATAACAATACAAAGTAGCTGGAAAACATCAGTTGTGGTACAACTTGACTCATTTGGACTACTGAACAATCCCACCTTTTGTTGAGATTATTGATAATATTCATTTTTACTAAGTTTTTTT
This sequence comes from Ceryle rudis, assembly GCA_033439905.1. Taxonomy (NCBI): domain Eukaryota; kingdom Metazoa; phylum Chordata; class Aves; order Coraciiformes; family Cerylidae; genus Ceryle; species Ceryle rudis. Next base: position 40,521 of record JAAGNO010005558.1, on the reverse strand, counting down.
CATATTTTGACTAATTTGAGGAGCAATTCTGGTAACGTTATCATCTGTATAACAACAAAAAGGACTCTAACCTGACCAAGTTGGCAGAGCCCAACACTATAACAAAACCTTGCACTATAAGCACAAACCCTTGCTGCTCTGAGGGGGTATCTAACCCTCCCTAGGGTTTCCCAGCTTTCAAAGAGATGAGGCGTACGGGGAGGTGCACAAGTGGGAAGGACAGAAATGGTACCTCGGTTTCTGTGGTCTTTGGCCCAGGAGATGTGACCCATTCTGGCTAGTGGAAAAAAAGCCAGAACATTACTCATGTCTAGTGTTGGTTTTTCTTTTTACAGATGGTAAACACTGTGTTTGTGATTTAAACAGCTGAGGAAACTTTTTGCCCCTTCTTCATGACAAATAGGCCAGCTCAGCTGCCAAAATATTTTTCTTTCCTTGAAAGGAGTTTGTGTACAAGAATATTATACCAATGTGGATCAGAGGTTGAGGAGGGAAAATGACAAAAATCATTGATAATGAGATTGAAATAGGGAAATCTGTAACCATGAATCACAAATAGCACGTCGGCTCATCCTCCACATGATTTTTAAGGTGTTTCAGAACTAGAACTAGAGATAGAAAGGCATGTAGGAAATCAAAGCTGCATTTCACATAAATTGTCTTCTGCAAAGTGATGCGAATGAGCACAACTGCTTCAGCAGGCCACTGCTGTTCCCTATCAGTCACTGAGAATACATAAAAGGATAAAAAAAGCGTGCTTCAGTAGTTTTTCCTGGTTTCCTCTCTTCACACTTGACAACAAAAATTGTGCTTTTAGATGGATATTTCTGAGCATGAGAGATCTGCTTTAAATGCTCTGTTTCTCAAGGCAACAATGTTATCCAGTCTTGTTAGGTATCATTTCTCTCACTTTTATCATCTACTTTCATACCTTCTAAAAAAATCCCACACAGCAAAACACACACACACAAAGAAAATCCACACGCAAAAAAGCCACAACAAAATCAAACAAAAAAACCCCAAACAGACAAAACCAAACCAAGCGAGGAAAAAAACCACAAACCAAACCTTAACACCATGGGATTTTCAAAGGTTTATATCCAGCTATAATTTCCATGGTACAAGTTAGGTATTTCATGTAGCACTGCATAAGGTTTTCCCCAGTGATATATACTTTCAGTGAATTAAAACCAGCTTCTGTGGTTCAGTAGAAGCCCTGCCTGAAACACAGGCAAACCACCTGAAACATGAAAAAACTCAAACAGTAATAAAAAGTTCCATTAAGATCAGCTAATAACACACTGAGGTATTGAGTAATACATCAAGTCACCAGAAGAATAAACATAGATTAAGCGTAGTCTTTAAGCCTAATGATATCATGCTTCAAATTATAATGCAGATAAACAAACACCAGAGCTCAATCACGGGCTACTTTATCATTCTTTAATAGTAATAAACAAAATATTCCTTGTGTGGAGCAAGGCAGGCAGCAGTGATTGCAGGCACAGCTTTTCAGAAGTCTCAACAAGAAAAAAAATTATTCTAAACAACCCAGCATACTAGGGCATTGTTTTGTTTTTGTTGGGTTTTTTGTGTGCGTGTGTGTTGGCTGTTTTGGTTTTTTTGTTTCTTTGGGGTTTTGTTTGGTTGGTTTCTTTTTTATGAAATACTTCTTTGCATTTACCTTTTCTAAATATTTATTGATGCAGAAGACTTGAGTCACATATGACCACTCAAGAAGCAGAATATTGGCAATAATCACATATTCTGCTTTATTCCCCAAACAAGAACCTGCACAGTTTTCAGTGTTTAGTAAGGAATGCCACGGATACATAAATAATTGTGTATGTATTCAAAGTATTTCATCTCCATGCGCTACTAAATCTTTTGGCCACGCACGAAGCCTTTACAGAGCAACGTACAGCTGATTCAAGGGAGGCATTGAGCAGTTCTGGCCCTGATGCCAAAGCAAGAACTCAGTTTCCACAGCGATGTTCGCATGGGAAAGTGTTTTTCCCTTCACAAAGCCAGCAAGGCACCAACTGGCTCATGTAACAGACGCATCACTGGAGAAACAGTGATGAAGCCAATTTGTATGATACATCTGTAAGGGAGGAGAGTTCACTACTGCCCTTTCAACACTGCAGTTTCAGTGTTAAAGACTGGTACAAGCTCCTACATGAGTAAAACTGAACTAACAGACATGAAACTAGCAGAGTATTAAAATCTAAAAGTTAAAGAAGAAAAAGTAGAAGACAGGAAGCATTTCCAGTTACCAGCTATTTCTTGTCAGGGCCGTCATGTGAAGTCTAGGAACTCAGAGAGATTTAGGCACGGCAAATAATGTTATATGTATTTCGTGCAACACCTAAGGGGTGTTTCCTCAGCTATCAGCTTCCATGCTAATTTGAAACATTTACAGTATCAGCCCAGATGAGCACTGGGGAAAGCACACGTTCAACCATTGCAGGCTGGCTCTGAAGAATCACCTTCTCCTCCCCTGACTGCACAGCCAGCCTGAAGCCAGCATCACCAGCCACAGTTCACAGCTCAACAGGTTTATGCAGAGTCCCTTTAAACTCTGGCTGAGTGCTGTCCCTCTGACCCTGCTGAGCTGTGGTACCCATTTTACAGATTTGGTCCAAAAATTCATTTTTCTGGCACTTTGACTTGAGGTGATCGTGCTGGTGTGTTCCCCAGGACACAAAGCCTCTAGATCAGAGCATCAGAAATCACCTCCAAAGCAAGTCCTACCCATAGACAGATTATTAACTTGCCTTTCGATACGGTGGCCTTTCCAGTCTTAAAAGCTCTTTTTAATCTTCAGTTATTCACCAGACTTAGATAGTTCTACATGTTTTTGTGTCATTGAGTTTCAGGTATTTATTATTATTAATATTCTGTCAGCAAGTTTTTCAATTTTACATAATTAAGGCTCCTCTGTATTTTTCTCTTTTGGACATCCCTGTTAGAGTAATAAGATTCCTGCAAGGATAGTGCAATTACTGCTCCTAGTTACCTTGGATTAAACTGATGATATGACTCATTTTCTAACTGATACCATGGCTTACACTGTTGAGCAGAAGCTCCATCACACAAAGGTCTATAGAATCAAATCGCAGATCACAGATGAGGACTCAGGCAGATATTAAAGTGCCTGCAGCTTCTAAGTGGGACAAAATATCCTTCTATATGGACCAGGCCTCTTTAAAAGCATATAGTTGAGAGGGTTTTTTTGATGAAAAGCGGCCTAATTATTGACCTCCCTGCCTTGACAAAACAAGACAATGCATTTTTCTAAGTTTAACTGTAAAAGCTCAACGATGTGTAAAATGAGCCTTGAGTAAGATTATTAGATGCTATCAGCTTTTCAAAGCGCGTGTGTGACAAGATCTGATAATGCGTTGAGGATCAATGCATCTGTCCTTCTTGCATCTCTGCTCTCCTGAAGAGAAAGCAACTGTCAGACCTAGTGAAGAGATCACAGTTGCTGAGCAACAGCAACAACACAAATATGCTCCTGGCATTGGCTTGGCAGCAGAAAAAACCCCAACGTATCTATTGAAATGATAACCACTGATAAAAGAGAAATGCAACTGCATCACACCAACGGTGATAACGCTGAAATATTAGTTACACTTTCCATCAGAAATCCTTCTACAGATACAATAGTCACACGGTAAAAAGTGTATTCAAAGAACAAACATCACTAGTATGGAAAGCAGGAAATAAAGTGTTGCGAGAGTAAAGGAGGAGAGATTAATCTGAGGTCTGTGAAACTCTCCACAGAAATTACTATGTTACATAAAAATTCTAACATGACCCAGCAGAATGCCACAGAAAAATTCTTCTGTTAAGTATATTGGATGTTTTAAATAACCCGTAAAAAGATTATAATTTGTATTGGATTATATAAGGCTTTTTCCTAAAGGATCAGTTGCCACTTTGAGTTAAGCACACTAGACTTAATTTAATCAAGCCACAGGAGCTTGAAACCCTCTGGACTAATAGCTAATTCACATTATTTGTCATCTTTATTTCGGGCAATTGCTTGCCATTTTGTAATTTGCGAATTGCAGGCTTATGGACCTGAGCCTCCTGGAGCTTTCCACAGTGTCGCTTAAATTCAAAGAGCAAAAGTCATTGGCCAAATCTCCATATGCAAACCAAACACGTGAAAGTTAAATGATCTAATGTAACAAAGGAACAAAATGAAATTTCCTCCAGTATTCTTTGCTTGTCTACCCTTAACCACTATCTTAAAGAAGTGTAAATTAGAGGGTGAAACCATTTCAAAAAAATTAGGTCGAGCACACTGCTACTTTTTCATTTGTGTACTTTCACTTCCTGCTTTCTTCCCTTCCCCTTGAAAGGGCTATTTCAACAAGAACAAGTAAATGTCTATAATTGCAAAAGAAAATGTTAATATAACATTTACCCAGTTCAACAGCTTCAAAAGCTGTTGCACTGAATGAATTTGCCTAAAAAAGGATTTACACAGAGGGCAAAAACCCATCAAATTGCTATTGCAGTGGGAAATTTTGCAGTGAAATCTTAAATGCAGAAACAAAAAAGAAAGGAGATGAAAAAAAAAAAAAAATCAAAGTCTCATCTTCTACCTAATTCAAACCATTTAGGAGCTCTGTGCCTAAGCCAAGGATTACCAGTGATACCATCTCCTTCAGTATGCTGTGCCTAAAGAAAGCATCCCTCTTATTAAAAAGAGAAAAAAGTTTAAAGCCAAATAATTCAGGCTTGCATAAATCTTTAATAGGAGCTACTCTCCCAGGATTGGCTGCACTTTCTTTTCTCTGCCCAAGGGAAACACAATATGTCTTAGAAAAGAATAATAGTAACTCCATCTTGTGTGTTATATGATATCTTCCAGTAATCCAGAGGATTTTGCCTTTGTCTGTCATAAACAAAAGGCCACCCATACATAATGTGTCCAGGCTTTTTCAGACTCCTCACCTTAGCAGGTGACACTCAGGAGATGGACAGGGAATAGTGAGCCCACCAGTCGCTGCAGGCAACTTTACTCTCATGGCAATTTAGAAATGGGAAAAAAGAAAAAAAAAAACCAAAAAAAACAAAACCACGAAACCCAACCAACAACAGCAACAACAACAACAAAAAACCTAAGGAAAAAAAGCACCAGTTCTCCCCTTGTAAGAGCGGAACATTATTTGCACCCTGCACTTGTCCCATTTTTCCAGAGATCTATTAAAAAGTTCTGCTTCTGGGCCAAAACCATGGGCTTTCATGCTGTTTTGTGGGTTATGTTTGTCTGTTTCTACTGATAAAGAAAGTTCCCTCTTAAACTCACTCTCTACAAGTTGTACGTACAAACTAGAGAATAAAAGAACAATTCAGATGGAAATTTAAGACCTCAAGATTGGCACTTAGCAGTTTAGTTATATTTGAAATCAATAGCAACAAATATTGAACCCCTATTCTCCTACTGCAAAGAAAATATCCAAGGTGCTAAACTAACAGCCGTAACAGTTCAACTATGAAAATGGTAAGACATTTAACAAAGCATCAGCGTCCAAAACAAGTGGAACAATAAGGGGCACAGGGAGAGGTGTAGCTTTTGAAAGGGCAGAGGTGGCAGCAGGAGGAGCTGGTGCCACCCAGCAGCACCCACATCTGAAGCTCAGCCAGGACCCCCCACACCTTGGGCTTTGCAAACCTGAGGCTTTCCAGAAAGAAAAAACCCAAACAAACCAAACAAAAAAAACCCCACAACAAACAGACAACCCAAACAAACACACACAAACAGAAAGAAAAACAACAAAAGATAAACCCAACCCCAAAATGCTCCTTTGGAAACAGGGGGTTTGAATAGTGCTGGGGCAGAGCTGGTCTGGCAATAAGCTGAGATCACAAGCAGGGGAACTGGTTTCTGCAACAGACTGGACCTGCAGTGACACATCTGGTGAGATTAGAGCAGAGTCCCTGAGAATTTTTTTTTAATCAATTTGTGTACATATGCTAAATAGTAATTGGTGTGAAATGAGGCTTCATGGGTCTTTCATTGACTAGCATTGAATGACCTCTTAAATTTTCAGTGACGGGCACCAGCTATCAGATAGCAGCTATGGAAATTGAGGCCCATCACCCTCAGCAACTTACATGGCCAGTGCAAACGGGCATTCATTGGAATAGTCTTTCAGGCTGATGACAAGATAAAGCTTCAGCACAAGTAGTACATGTAGCCCATGACAGTAAACCATTTTGCTCCTTAACTAGGAGGGGATGGACAAGACAGAACCACGTGAAGTGATGCTCTACTGGAATCTCCAAAAGCTAAAAAGTGTGAGCTCAGTTAGTAAAAGCTTCTAATATTTCCAGGAGAAAATGTGTATCAGAATTGGGTTTTGTTTGCTTAATAAATACCAGTGATGCCACTAAAAATGCAGAACTAACAAACTTGGATTGGACTAAGCATATAATTTCACACATTGCTCATAGAATCGTAATTAAATGTATCGTCTCCTTACGGTGCACAGAGATTTCTCTGGGTTTTTGTGTCGTGAACACACATATCAACCAAATGTCTCTCAGGGTAGCAAACTAGAATGTAAAAATCACAAGTGTTTAGCATGCCAAAATGCTCCAAAGAATGGTAGGGGTTGGAAAGGACCTCTGGAGATCATCGAGTCCAACCCCCCCTGCCACAGCAGGATCACTGAGGGCAGCCCACACAGGAACAGATCCAGGCAGGACTTGCAAGACCATGGTTCTGGAAGAATGCTTGTAAAAGCATCCCCACCCTATAGTGACAGGCCATAAGAGTGCAGTCAGATCTATCACGCTGCCTCCCAGCACTACCATTTTCCCCATCCTCTGCCCCTACCCTTTCCCTACAGCCTCTCCCAAACGTGCTGCTTCTGCCCATACTGACTCCTGCACCGAAAGCATTTGGCACTTCCCAAGCTGCAGCTGACAGAGGGAGCACAGCAAGGCAATGGTTATGTGTGCAAACGTGGTTACAGAGCTGACTTTGTTCCACAGAGTCCTCAACCATGAATCTAGTCAAATTCGTGCCAGCAGCCTTACTGGGCAAATATGTTGGTTGGTGGGTACTATGAAAAAGGCACCCAGACCTGACTGTTACATCAGCTGTGAGATGAGTCTCCTTGGAGCCAGTCTGGTGGTGTTGTACGCTGGACACTAACATTTCAGGAGCACAAACAGGGCCATAACAGATACATATCCACAGGGATACACGCTTCAATGTGGGACTCGTAGCTACCAGCATCCCCCTCTAGCTGGCTGAGATCCATTTCATTAGGTTTATAGTACATTATAGTCCTACTGGCCCCTGGGAACTGCATCTATCCACACTAGATATGGCACTACTCAGTCTTGCATTGAGAAATACTGCTGAAAAAGAAAGTATGAACGTAAACTAATGTTTGGAACATCAAGTTTTGCATGGTTGGGGCTAATTCCATTAAAGAATTCAAGTATCGCCGTACCAAGTGTTACCTGTAATTAAGCGGTTAACTCTGAGTCCATAACTTGAGGCAAGCCTGCAGGCTGCTCAACAGCCCCCGAGCTCTAGCCTATGCCATGGACTACTTCTTTATGTCCAATAGTAAAACCAATTCTTTAAAGCGTATGCACTGGACTGTGCCGATTGCTACTTAAAAGGAACCAAGTACATTTCTGTATCAAAGGCACAGTTAGCTCTACTAGATCATCAGAAAACATTTGTAGGACTTACCTCCCACCCTTTTTCTAACTCTCCTCATTTTTCTCCCCAAGCGACATGACGCAGCACTGCTTTGGGTCAGAGAAACCCACTCATTGCACACTGAATGGAAGCAAGTCTTGTCATTGGCTTCAGACGGGTCAAGAAAGTGAGCAGTCTCCAAAGTATCCCCCCTTTGGTGATTACATGGCTTGGGACATCTCTCCAAGTCAGCTGAGCACCATACCAGAGGGCATAATTTTATCAAAATGCAGAAAGCAAACCTTTTGCCAAAAAAAAAAACCAACAAAAAACAAACCCCCAAAAAACCCACCACCAAAAGCAAAGCAAACCAAAAACCCAACCAAACCAACCAAACCAAAGTGACAACCAAAAAACCCCAAACAAACCTTACCACTTAAGCACAACAGAAAATAAAAAAAAATATCGAACAAAACAAATAACCTGGAATATTCTGTACTAGCACATGACTAATCCAGGTCTGTCAGAAATCTTCCACTTGCCCAACCCTCCTATCTGCTCTCCTGCGGTGCCCAAGTCCATGTCCTAATAATCCAACCCAATGTAACCAAAGACTGACTCTGCCTTGTGAGGCAGACCTGCTGCCCTGTTTGCTATGTGCTGTTTGGCAGCTAACTCTTCACCTAAGACACACGCTATTGCTTTTGTTCCCGGATCGATTGACTGAACCTTTTATAAACAGGAGTAGGGAACTCGAGATTGTCTTGCAAAGGTTCATGCCATGAACCCTTGCATACATCCAGGGATATACCACTCCACACGGACTTTCTTGCAAACAAAAACACTCACATAAATGCTTACAGAAAATGTTACTGAGGCGAGTTCATCACTTGCTATTTTTCTGCACTATTTGTCTTGTTCTTGTATCAACTCCCATTTGTCACAAGAAACCTAGGAGGCACTGCAAGCTTTTCAAAGCCAACATGCACTGCGCTTGTTACCTCACAGGCAGCTGGCAGACATCATCAGAACAGGAGAATATCAGAACGCATTATTTTTCTTGTTTTAAAACAATTGTTGTATAACATCAAGAAAACATCTATATATTTCATATATGAAATAGAACACAAGGGGATAAAACTGCAAAAGGTTGTTTATAATGCTTACTGTTCTTCACCTTTTGCCCTTTTTTTTTTCCCCCTCCACATTAATTCCTAAATTTTGTCAATGGTTTCCCCTGGATTTCAGGGATCACTTCAGCCTGGCACCATTCTGAGATACAGGCTGTAAACTCCTTCACAAGGCAGCTGAGGTTTTCCTTATCTTGATCTAGTTTACCTGGCAGCCACACTGGAAGCAAAAGGAAGGCGATC
>JAAGNO010005558.1:15651-31367 GCA_033439905.1 Ceryle rudis | reverse complement strand
TCACAAGGCAGCTGAGGTTTTCCTTATCTTGATCTAGTTTACCTGGCAGCCACACTGGAAGCAAAAGGAAGGCGATCGATCCCTTCCACCTGAGGCAGCATTACTACCCCATTGTAAATAACATCATCCCCTCCTGGTGCTGTGCTTTGAGGTTCAGCTCTCACCAAGCTCTACCGTAAGGGCAGCTACCTCCTTGGGAAGCCATTTTAGTAGGGTCTGGTTTTTTCTCCTGGCTTTAGAAGAAGCTACAGTGCAGGACTGCAGTACACAACTGAATCTTTTTTTCTTCATGAAAAGTATCATTTTCATAGTACTGATAGAAAAGTTTGGTTTGTTTCATCTCAGGATCTTCACACGCCTTCTGTTCCACAGCAGGTTTACCATCACTTACACATCACGCAGCCCTATAAGTTTCAGGTTAAGACCTTTCTCCACCACAAGAACCAATTTCTTTATGCATCCATGGACGTTATTCAGGATTTACCCTACTACTGTGACCAACATGTACTCTTTTGGTATTCTTAACACCTTTGAATTTCCCATTTTGCTTACATTGAACAAAATCCCAAGCCAGATTTTGGCTGCTCTAGTTAAAACCACATCTCCAGCAAGAGCTCTGAATCAGTCAGTGCCTTATTTACTCTATAAGGGAAACCATTTGGTGCAAGAAGAAACTAATTTTCTTTTACCCACTTGCAGAGTCATCACTCTGAAACTGACTGGTCATGGATTACCCAAAATACTTTAAACAATAAAAAATAAGCCATTAATTTTGAAACCACATCGATGTAACACACCTACTAGATGTTGTTAAACACTTTGGTTTACCACTTAATTGTGAAGAAAGTTCTGTTCAGCATGGATGATTTTATCTAAGTCCTGCTTCCCATTATGCATTTGGCATTTCTCAAAATTTCAGCACTCAAGCCTGTCTGTGCACATTTTTTCATTTCTCTTTTAGTCAACAGTATTAGAAGTTCCTTTACTCCACCCTGGGGTAGGTCCCAGCCCAGAAGAATATTCTCACTCTAAAACCCAAGTTTTAAATTTCTTTGCCAACTTTTTCTTTTAGTGCTAATATTGCTATTTCTAGCACTCCACTGGCTTTGATGTAGCTGGGCACAGTTAGCCTATAAAACCCTTTAAAAGCTTTCCTTAATTACATATTGCAACCCCACCCAACACGCACATGCACATAAAGGAACTGTCTGAGCAGCTGGTATTATCTTCACCCTCTTTGTAACACCACCTGAAGATACCCACCACCGATGAACTGTGAATACATTACTCTGTATTGCCTTTCCTTTCTTTTTTTTTTTTTTGCATTTCTTTCCTGAGAACCGGGGTTTTGTTGAGTCTGCTGTGCTTGCTGCACAGCCGATCTGAAGGTGACCTGCCACTCTTGCAGTAGCTTGGGTTTGCCAGCAGGCTTGCAATGCCCAGCAGCAATTATTTCCCTGATGACTCAGTTGTAATTATACAATCTCTCTAGTCTGGTAAAATCTATTTTTTGGTGGAGATTAAGCTTGGATCTTTCAACAGAACAAACAGACTACTGCTGTGATTTGGAGCCTATGGCACTTTTAGGCAGGCCATCAAAATTGTGATACCTTAGGGGGTGAAAATTTTTTCATCCCAGCTGAAATCAAAACATTAGTAAAATAAAAATCTAAACCAGTAAAAGAAAATTTCAATTAGAGAATTCTTCACATTTCTCTCACCATTTCATCTTTCTACCACTTCCACTTAACCATAAAATTAAGTGCTTAATAACAAGGACTTGTACTACTTCGAATGACTTTGACCTCCCTCTTCCTTACCAGCTGCAAACACAGATGGGACACTTAGCAGTGGTGGGGACACCAGCAAAAGACCTGGTGGTTTGGGTCTAGAGAAGGTATTTAGCTGTTGATTTCTCACACTATTTTCACAGTCTTTTCCCTCTCTCTGTATCCTTTTGTAATTGGCCTCTTAATAACCCGCAGATACCAACTTTGTTCAACATCTACATTATAAAAGATCACTGAAACAAGGCAGCCTATGCACAGTTCTAAGCTGCTTAAAAATACAGTCCCCAAAAAACCCCTTTAGCTGTTGCTCTGAATGTAGTGCAAAACCAGGAGTGGTGTGTAAAGCACCAGCACTGTTTGTTTGCCTTGGATCAAAGAGCTAAAGCTGCAGTATTTTCCCTCATAAAGTATTTTTCAGCTTACTTTTTGCCTCCCTATGAATCTTCCATAAATCATTGCCATGATTCATTATACATCTATTAGTTATTTATAACAATATATTCACAGATTAACATGAACAGTTTTGGGCTATGAAATATTCAAAACATTTAATGAGTTGTATAGCACAAGGAATAAGAGTACGATTGTTTGTTCCATAATTGAAATTTAAATGGGGAAATTACAAGTCTGAGAGCAAGTAATGCTCAAAATTTTGGGACTCATTTCCACACATACTTTTGCACCCCAGATAGACCTAAACAAACCATATGCTTAGAAATGAGCACCTATGTTGAGGAACTGGATATTTTTCAGCAGTTTATAACACTTTGTTGTGCTGCATGACTCCAAGGTTTCTTAATATTTAATAAGAACACTAAAAAATTATTCTCCTGCACCATTAGCACCCAGAAGGACATTCAGTGTGGCTCTGCTACAGAAGCTGCTGTGCATGGCTAGAAGTAGGGTTAGTTACAAGTAGACCGCCTCAAACCACAGAGGGGACTACAACAGCAAGACACGGACACTGGAGGAGGTTACAGCAATCCCACAGCTCTTCAGGGGCAGAACCAGAATAAGAGCTGCGTACAGACACTTTGCCAGAAGAAACCCACCCCACAGCAGAGGCAGCGTTTCAGACAGGCTTCAGGGAAACACTAATGGAAAGGGTAGCATTTACTGGGGCTGGGCCAGAGGCCACCCTCCCTCCTGAAGGACAACACTAACCAAGCACAAGGAAACCAGGACGAAGTTCTCACTACAACCTCCACCATCCTCTAGCAGCAAGACACTAAAGCTACTCACCAGCAGCTGCAGCCCTCCTTGGCTGGGTCAGGCATCTCCACAGACCTCACATCACCCAAGCTCTGACACGTTCACCCAGGGTTCAGTTAATTCCTTTTTACATTGCTTCCCCTTTTTCAGAGGGTTTTTTTGTGAGAGCATTCATGATACACCTTCTAGATTCCTCCAGCAGGGTATTTGTCAGGAGATGCACCATCTCCAGCTACCCCAAGGCAGCAGAATTCCCTTCTAACAGCCACCTCCCCTTCCCTCGCAGGGCAGCTGCACTATATACAACAAGGAGCAGGTGCTACCAGGGAGAGTGAACAAATCAGCCTCACTTTACCTGCTCCTTAAAAGGCTTCAGGTGCTACTAGGCAATGAATTGCAATCCCTACCAGCTTTTGCTATTTGGGGTTAGGCTGGTGCTACTCAGCCCAAGGCAAAGGGAAATTACAATGCTGCAGCAGCAGCTGGGAGGATCCTACCTGACCTGAAAAATGTCCCTTTTTAGGGCAGGAGAAAGCTGTTCCACCTGTGTTGGGTGGGTTTTTGTTTTTTTTTCCTGCTTCATATAGTTAATTCATCTTTGTGCCAAGCCCACTGCACTGTGCTTCTTCATACACTCAGCCCAGAGTCACATCAGCACAAGAGTGATGCTCCCATATGCTACCATGCAGGCTAATCAAGGTGTGCTTCCATAGGGTGCTTCCCCTGCAGCCCATCTTCACTTCCATTCTGCCACAAAAAGCCATCTGGAAGAAATCTACATTCAACAGCAGGACAAGAAAAAAGCACTTCTCTAAATGAACCTCTGAAGTGCAAACCGGTCAGGTCAACTACATAGCCAACGTCTGCTTCCCCGCGTGGTACTTTTTCACATCTTACCTTCAGGGTTAACCCCAAAAGGACAGATGTACAGTGAGACCATAACACCTCTACAGCCTGGCCTCAGCTACCAGAGTACAGTGCAGCCAGACAAGCAGCAGACATCACTTCAGCTACCTAGTTTTACATTGCCAAATGTGGTTGTAACACTGGCACCTCAACGGCATCAGAACAGACTCTGGTCATACCAGGTGTACGCTGCTGCATCCGCACGGGCTTCGGGTGGAATTACTCCACCCTTTATATTGTATTGTCACAGAGGAGATGTGACTTGAGCAGAGAAGGTTCCACCTCAACATGAGGAGGAACTTCTTCACTGTGAGGGTGAGCCTGGAACAGGCTGCCCAGGGAGGTTGTGGAGTCTCCTTCTCTGGAGACTTTCCAACCCCCCCTGGATCTGTTCCTGTGTGGCCTGCCCTGGGTTGACCCCACTCTGGCAGGGGGGTTGGACTTGATGATCTCCAGTGGTGCCTTCCAACCCCTACCATTTTATGATTCTATGAATTGACATCACCGATGCTGCCCTTTTACAGCATCACATTTATTGAGGTTGACAGTAAATAAGGAATTCTGTGCTATTGACTTCAGGAGCTTTTTCCCGGGGCTAGCCAGCTCTAGCTGCAGGACAGCTCCTTCCTCCTTCCTTTTGTCTCTTTTTAGATAAACGGTCAAGCTTCACTCTGGTCACCATTAAACATTCAGCATGAAGGATTTTCACAAAGCTCGTTGTAGTCCTTGTGGCAGGCACAGGAACCACATCACCCTCCAAAACTCAGCAGCTTTTGTCAGGAGCTGCTAGGGATCGTCCATCTGTCATTAAAGTGTTAATTCGATTCATTAACATAGAAAATATTCACCATTTCCCACTTTGGAGGAGATGGGCTGTGCCGTCCTTTTAATAGAACTCTGCTGGAAATCAAACACAATTTTTATTCAGGGGAATGATTACTGTGTCTTGTTTAATTCTTGCCTAACAAATGTCAGCACTAATGTATTACAGATTATTCAGTCAATTTGATGGTTCCAGGTGAAAGAAAGGAACACAAATCTCTTCTTTTAGTGTAAAAAGGGTCAGCTGGATGACTTCCACTGCAGGAGCCGAGATGAGGCTTGACATGAATCAATCAAGCAGGCTCAATTTTACAGTTATAGTGCCTAATGCCTAAACATGAGCGTATGGGTGGAAATTAGCACCCGATTATGAGCATACATGATCTTCCCTTGGAAGACAATAATATTGGCATTAAGCTTCTCAAGAGGGAAGATGCTGCTGGTTTTTAATATGTCTTAAATTATGTCAGGAAAAACACTGGAACATCACACAAAAGCCACAGTCAGTGTATATTGCTATCTCATAGAGCTGGAGATCTTTACAACAATATTGACACAGGAGCAGGCAAGCAAATGTCAGCCAATATAACATATGAAATACTTAACGTAACCAATTTTCAGCTGTCAATCAGCAGGGAATAATGACTGATGCAAGGAATCAATACACCACAATTGAATTCCAGCTCACAAACTTGTTTCGTTCTGTGCTATAAAAGACTGTCAAATGTCACACCCCAAGAGATGCAACAGGATTCCAAAGATTTATTTATTTCAAGCTCTGAAGTCTATTAGCAATAGTGCTCCTTGTGCTATTGGAAAAAGAGCTTTGATGACATTAAATTTTCAGAAATGACAACTCGTTGCATTGGCAGCCAATTAATTATACCTTTTAAAATCATATTTCTGCAATCCTCCACCATTTTACTAATAAGTAATTACATATAATTGTATTTAAACAAATTATTGTGGCTTTAAAGCTGCAAATATTTGATTGTATTATACAGTGCATTAACCAAATATTTTTAAACAAGTTGTTTTGGACTTTGGATAAAAATAATATAAAAAGAAAGCTCAGTCGATACTTGGGCCCATTTTATTCAGATAGCTTAAATGTTTAAATTAGAAGATACTTTTCTCTCAGCTGAATGAATAAAATTTACTGTGGAAGTGGAGAGAGCTGTGTATTGCCCTCTGTATTATCCTGCACTTTTTTCTTTTTTATTTAATAAAGGCAATGAGAAAAAAAGTCTTAATTTTCATAGTCCACCTTACTGTAGCCTGATGAAGAGCAACAGATATATCAAAAGGAACGAATGAAAGGGTGCAAAGGTGAGGCCTGAAAGAGTCATAATATACAAAGGGTGTATATTGTCTACGTAAAAACATGTGAAATGTATATGTCATTTAAAGAGATAAATGAAGTCTCAGAAGCTGATAGTAAAGTATCTAAAACATAAAACTATACTTGTCCCATAACATAATATGATTTTGGTAATAGATGACCCAGTCACTTCTTCACTCCTGATTTGTTCCTATTGTAGCTTTCCATTTTTTCCTGCCTGCAATCTGTCCTTATAAATGGACAATGGGATGGTGGTAGCCCCTTCCTCTCTGGATAGCTCTGTTGAAGCTGGTGAGGCTCTGTACAAGACCGGGTATCAGTCTGCATTTGCATGGTGGAATCTGGCCCACAGTAATTATAAGGCTATTAAAATTAGCATATTTTCTTTACCTGAGGCTGCGAGTTAATTAAAATCTGACAGTGCAATGTATACAGAAGATAAACACTACTGTATTTTCTTTCCAATACATGGATATATAGTAATTCATTTAAGACAGAGAAGCTCATGCAGTTGAATGTGCTTATTAAAAACAGCAAGGAAGGTCAGAGGCAGTTCTTGCTGTATCCTTCATTTGTTCTTCACTGAAAATGATATAACTGAACTGCAAAAGTTGAGATTGAAAAGCCGCCAGCATGTTGTCTAATTTCAGCCACAGAGGCTGCTGTGCACTCCATGACTTTATGAGGGAATAAGATTATAGGTCACAAGAGCTTCTTTATTTCCCACCTGTAGCTTCTAACAACATTTTATTAAGGATTTTCCCATCTTCTCTCTCTGACCTACTGGGGACAAAATTCTAACAGCTGTTACAGGACCTGCACTGAAGCAGCATTAACACAGATTAGCAGTTCTGGAAAGCAGTATCATTTTATCAGGACTATATTTATGACTCCTAACTAATATTTTTACAGCGCTTGTAAGATAAACACAGAATATCATTATGTAAACAGGGAAAAAAAGGCATTTAGTACAGCTGAACACAATGTATCGTGCTTGTTTTGTCTAAAATCACACTAAGCTGCTGTCTGAAGGTTTAGCACTCATTTACAAAACAAACAATTGGGTAGCCCATGTGCTTAGATATATTTATTGCTGTTGTCTCTATTGCAGGTTATCGATTTCTTATTAATCAAGTCGAGTCTATGTGCACTAATACACCCAACCAGGGACAGAACTTCTGCCAAACGTTAAGTTGCGTTAATACACGTCCAGCGCTCAGCCTTTCCTTTACCACTTCAGTGCAGTTTTGTTTCCCTAAGGACAGCAAGGTTAGGACCTTGCTGGTTTATTGCACAAACAATAATCTTTGTTATAGATGCTGCTCGTTATGCAAGATTTTTTTATTCACACGGAAGTAACAGACAGGAAGAGAGAAAGAGGAAGAAGAAGGAGAATGAGGGGAGGAAGGACAAAAAAAGAATAGCTGTACTATGATGTTAGAAATTTCTAAACCAGTTCTCCACAAATTATCCACAAGGAGCCTATTCTTCCATCTCCCTGTCCTCCAGGAAGCACAGAGTAGATGTCAAGTATATCTACAATGCAAGTTCTCTGTGTGCGTTCATGGTAGAAAACCCAAACATCTTTCTAAAAGTTTGTATGAGTCATCTCGAAGGCTGGGATAGATTCTTTTTTACATTATCCTTCTAAGTGCAGCTGCTAGGCTAATCAAGCTGCATTATTAGTGCACTAGAGAGTTAGGAAACTCAAAACAAGGACATACAAAGTAATATCAGAAGTGAGACCAGGATGCTACATATGCCTTGCAAAATTCATCTGGCCTATTTTACCCTCCCCGGAGACCCATTTTAGCTGATAGGAAAATAAAATGTTGACAGTTTTCACATTATTGAAACTGATAAAGGATTGGGAGGGAAAGTGGATGTGTGCAAACAGGGTTGCAAGGCTGCTGCACAGTATGGTGAGTGTTTTTAGGATGCCACAATTATCACAGCTGAGTTCAGATTTTCAGGTCTCACTTGGGTACCTGAGTAGGACAGATAGGTTTCAAAAAATTTGACACCTACTTTTAGGAGACATTTTGAAAACCCACCCCTAAATAAGTGCCATGTGATACAAGTTACTCAGTAGTTCTGAAAATCTGGCTGTGCGTGTAACCGTGCTCTTTCGATAGTCTGAGGGATACAGACAGATATGACCAACAACAAAACCACGATACAACGATTATACTTTAAAATGCCTGATAAGAAGTGATTTGTCCTTAGACAGCAGTTCAGCTCATTGCTCTCTGAACTGCCCCAGAGCAGAGATGCCAAACTTCTGAAAGCTATTTCTCAACAAGAGCATCGGGTTGGTGGCAGGTGCTGCAGCCAGTTGTACTCGCTCCTTCAGATGGACTTCCCCACATCTGTCAGTCAACATACTACTGATGGACTGTCGGGGCTGGATCTGCCTTTTACTTACAGTTGCTCAGTCCTTCACCTGTATTTTTGATCTGTAATCCCCTTGAAAGTAACTTGGGGACCAGATTCTTGATTACAGGACACTGGCAGAAGCAAAAAGCTTTATTTTGTTCTCCTAATACTCATCTTGGCTTTCCTCCCAAAATGACATCATCATTTTGAACCCTTTATATATTTAAATAAAGGCTCCCAATCTGTGCTGTGGAGTGGAAATAGGATTCCTTTGACATGACTGCTGGGAACTTTTCCTACATTTTCCTCTAGATCTTTCTGGGAGCACTGTAGGAATGACCACAGCATTTTCTTGTCTGTCAGCAACAGGGCTCGACTGGCATCAGCAGGAAACAGCAGAAACGTCCTTCCCCCAGTGGGAGGTGGGAAGAGGGCAATAGCACAGGCATCACTGAGGAGGAGGAGGAGGGAGCTCCTCATTCTGCTTTAAGTAGAACTGACAATTGGTGAGCCAGCATGGTTTGTCCCCAAATCCTGTCTTACGAACCCCCCATTTGGGCTATGACTGTTGTAGGAAGCTTGGGCTGGCTCAGGTCAAGCTCCTGAAGTTTGAGGTAGGTGTCAGTGCCTGGCTGCTGTCTGTGACCTGCCAGGCAAATGCCAGCGTGGTTGTCCCAGTCTGCCCGAGGTTTACTTTCAGCACTTGCCTTCTGGGGTTTTGTCACTGTTTTTGCTGCTGCTATCGTAATATTTTGGTGGGTTCCAAAGTGATCCCTTTGCTGCTAAAGCTGGTCCTGCTGCTGTAGCTGTGAGTTATGGGTACTATACACAGCAACGTATTACTGTCCCGAAAATTCAGATCTAATCTACCTTCTGATATTTTTGACTTGATGAAATCACACCCAATCTACCAGAAATCCTTGCCACCAGACCCCTTCTTGCTCTGATGTGATTAAACCACTTTGAATACACTGAAGTAGAAAAGTCTCTTGCCAAACATAGATGAACTGCTCATGCTGCTCTATAATGATCTCCTGTAACATCCGATTTTGCATTAAGAAGCTGTTTTGACTAAGCAAAAGAACACAATACAAGCCAAGGTGTCTGTCCATAATTTGAGGCTCTAATAAACTTCACTGATTTTGGGGTCTAAGTCAAACTCTTACTGCTATTTACTTCATAAGCCATTAAGTATTGCTGGCTGCATGTGTGGAATGCAGAGGATGGGAGAAGTGCAAGAACTAAGAACTGGACTTCATCTTCTTAACCACATTTAGTTAAGAAACCTGGTTTATGTATGTCTAATAATAAAATATATACATATATCAAAGGCTAGAAATTAAGACTGCTGTACTATGTTCTCATGCTAAAAAATCCCCAGCACAGGAACAGCAGCAAGGCACACGAGGTCAGCATATTCATATACTTATTTTTGTAAATCACTAACTATATCTGTGCATTTGGGTCAAAGCTTGAAGATTACCTGGGGCCTAATTGAATGTCTTCTACAAAAAGCTACCTCCCAGTGAAGTAACTGGATAAGTCAATACACTGTCCTGTAACTACTCAGCAATTCTTCTATGCGTTATTTTCAGTATAGATATATATGCTTGAAAAAAAATTAGGAATTCACAGACTGGTGTGTGCAAATAAAGAACATTTCTTTCTGAGAACTGCTGAAGAGTTGCTTCTGTGGTTTTCACTTTTTTCTCTTTGCTTAGTGCCAGAGGTTTCTATAGCACTATCCTTTAGTTGAAAGAAAACTGTAACAGTAGCTAAAAATAAAAATTCCCTGCAAGAAGGTGCATTTTTGTAGCTTTGAGTAATAAAAGACACACAATAGTAGTTCCAGAGAACTACCAAAGAATTGCACCATCAATGACCAATAAAGATCACTCAGGGCAAAACGTAATCATATGAAAAAAATCAGTTAGTGCAGCCAATCCTTTCACCAGAGCTTCCGACTTTATAGTCATCAACAATTTGGAAACCCAGATGTTCATTTTAAGCATTCAGAAGATAATCCCAATGGCCTTCTTGTTGTATATTTTGCTTTAGCACTTTTGGTATAGGGCTTTATGTCCTTAAAGAGGCACCAGCTTGTTAAAAGGCCCAGCTATTTTACAATGTGTAATACCCAGCAAAACCATCTTAATCTACAACACTGTATGGAAAACATCATTCTTCTGGGTGACTGTATCTCCTAGTGTAGGTGGCTACCATATAATCATCTCTTCTACAGGAACTGGATTTTCCAGGGGGAAATTCCCTGAGCTACAGTCCCTTTCGTGGTTGGTTTTGTTTTTTTTTCACAGGGTACTTCTAAACATGTTTATCCTTTCATTATAAAAATAGAAAACAAAAAACTCCTGCAGAGCAAGAGTTATCCAAATACTAATCATACACCACGTTACACTGTGTGCAAACCCAACACATTATACACAGGTATGTTTGCACCCGTGACAGAAAGGTAACATCAGGTCATTCTCCTGCCTTGGTTTAACAACTCACAGACTGTTGTAAGTTAGTTCCTGGCTTCATTCATGATCTTAGGCTACCTGTGAAAATCACTTGAAGAGTTCTAGTGAAATATGAGCATTTTCCAGTGGGCCTCGAATGTGCATATCCAACTTTAAAACTGGTATTTTATGCTCTCTCCAATTAACTTGTCTCAGCATGCGTACTGATAACCCTCATCTGTAATACTGGTAGGTGCAGTAATATATCCAGGTTTATCCTGTGGGATCCAATCATTGGAGCTAGGGAAAGAACAGTGATTGACCATCTACTCAGTGCTAGGAGACAAGATCTCTGAACTGAAGGAACTAAAACCAGAGAAAATTTTCCTTGCCAGACCTACATATTCCCATCTACCCCTCCCAGATCTCCTTCAGCCTGACCAAACCAGTAGAGACCATTTGTCTTTCATTGCCCTGTTTAGTGACTGAGAAAACAAAGCCAAGACAAAGGCAGTAGTAGCTTATTCATGGCTTTTTCCATTTGATGGTGGGAAGAATTCATCTGTTGGCTGAGCAGAAGGGTTCTGCAAACTGTAAAGCTCCATGTACACGAAACCTGACTTGCGGGCATAAAGCCACTTAAGTTCCCCAAGTCATCCTCCAGCAACAGAGAGCAAGTAAATAAGGCATTTGCTGTTCTCTCCAGCAGCATAATTTTTACAACAGCACACACCCTCTTCCCTGAAGCCAAACCCACATGCACATACTCCATTTTATGAAACCAATAAACAGCAAAGCAGATTGCTTTAAACAGTACCAAGATGACTAAAGATGATGTTCCATTTTATCAGTGTCAAATACTGAACTTACCTAAGCAGACAATCTCTGCCTCTATGGAGATTCAGGACTTAATTGCCACAGTGGAATATGTTTGCGCACTGCTTGGTTTCAGTTATAGTGCTACGCCTGGGATGCTGTCAGGATCCTGGCTGGGAGCCTTTTCAAAGTAGAACAGACATCTCTCTTGCCTGTGAAGGAAAGCCTAAGAAAAAATAATAAATAATATTGAGTTTGCTTGTTTCACTTGGAATAATTACTACTGTCCTGATTCTCCCTAAGTCTTGTCTTACTATTGATAAGGGAAAAAAACCACATGAGAATGGTGAAGCTCCATATTCGTCTGATTTTGTCAGTAGGCAGGAAAAAGTCCCTGAAAGCCTAAGAGAGTATACTCTGTGGGATTCAGATTGAGAGAGAGAGAGGGTGTTTTCCAGGACTGATTAACCAGCACCCTGAAAACCTGCTTCTGATGATTCTGTTGTTGAGAGTGCACATCTAGCGAAAAAAACGAGTTGTTGCTGCTCTCTGGCTATCATCATCCTCTTCTCCCTCTCTGCCCATCCCAGCTTCACTCTTCGCTGGCAGAAATACATCATTAGCAGAAAGAGACCAT
The DNA here is from genome assembly GCA_033439905.1 of Ceryle rudis. Lineage (NCBI taxonomy): Eukaryota > Metazoa > Chordata > Aves > Coraciiformes > Cerylidae > Ceryle > Ceryle rudis. Next base: position 19,007 of record JAAGNO010005558.1, on the reverse strand, counting down.
CGCAGAAGGTTGACCAATTCTTATATGTATATATAAAAACCCATCTTTTCTTCAGTTTGATTCCCATCTATCAAACGGTCATTTTTATGTGTTGGCCCTGGCACTGAGTTGTGGACCTCCAGGCTGTGTAAGGAGGCCACAAAGTCTATGGTATTAGGCTTTTAAATTACATATATAAATCCAGCTTTTACCCTTATTAAAATAAATATATTCAATTGGGGATGGAAAAAAAAAAAGCTATTTATCTTCTTTACTTGCTTTCATAAATGTACTGGACATTGTGGGCATACAACCTGGGACTTTCAGGTAAGATTTGAAACCACAATTTTCACAGCACACACATTAGTCATGCAAAGGTAATAGAATATCCAGATAGTTTTCTGATAATTAGCATTGATCAGATATTTATTTATCCAATTTAAGAAGAGAATAGGTTTTCCTTCCTTAATTCTAAAATTATTCACCTCAAAGCTATGAAAAATACTTTACTTGGATCAGATATTGTATTTGCTTTCAGATTATTATTTAGAGTTTAAGTCTCAAAACCGTGTCAGATTTTTCTCATCTAATAAAGGTCTCTTACATTTTTGTTCATACACTACACATTGACTCATAACCACTAAGTAAACTTTTTTTCTTCCCTTCCCTTTTTGGCTTAAGATTTTCTGAGCAATTTTGCCTTTCCATTTTTATTGCATTTCCATGGCATGCTTAAAATTCAGCAGTAGGGTTCCTGCAGCTAATCTTTATTTTTAAAGGCTGTCTGCTTGGCTCTAACAACAGGTACAAACCCGGCACCTACTCTGGAGCATCAGCTCTCTGATAACCTACTGCCAGGTTATCAAAACCCCTACAGCAGAAACTTGGCACTCACATGTTGTTTAATATATAAGAATACCTACTTTTCCCTATACCCCATTTCAAGCTGAGGAGCCTTTTTAACAGTAGAAAAGCTCTCTGCAAATCAGTGCTTAAAAGGCTTTTTCAAGTGTAAAAGAAGCAGGTCTCACCAGCATTTCCCATTCTTTGGGCATCTCATCTGCTGCTGCATAGAGGGACCGAGCCTGCTGGTACTGAGCAGCAATAACTCCTGGGAGACAGGGAGGACCACTGAAAGCCACGTAGCTATTATCAGAGGGAAGAAAAAAAATAGCAGGAGGTGGTTTGGCAAAGCTTCTTGAAAGGCATGGTTATTTGATTTTAAAGCACTTTATTGAGCTTTCAATTTGACAGCATTCAGAGTTGCATACAACATAGCTATCTTTTATAGGCATGTTAATATTTTTATGTGTGCAAACATTTATACCGAGAGACAGAGAAAAGCACAGGATAACTAAGAATAATGTAAGACAGAACAGATACTGGCATACGTGGGAGCATGGCTTTGCACCTATGAGTTTTGCACTTTGCACTTTTGCACTGAACTGAGCAGTGTAGCTGACACACCTGAAGGACAAGATGCCATCCCAGAGGATGGAGACAAGCTTCAGAAGCAGGCCTCATGAGGTTCAGCAAGGCTAAGTGTAAGGTCCTGCACCTGGGTTGAGTCAATTCTCAGTGTCGATACAAGCTGGGCGATGAAAGGATTGAGAACAGCCCTGAGGAGGATTTGGGGGTACAGGTAGATGAGAAGCTGGATGTGAGCCAGTGATGTGCATTCGCAGCCCAGAAAGCCAACTGCGTCCTGGGCTGCATCAAAACAAGCGTGGCCAGCAGGTCCAGGGAGGTGATTCTGCTGTTCAGCTCCACTCTCATGAGACCCCACCTGCAGTACTGCACAGCACAAGGAAGACACAGACCTGTTGGAGAGGATCCAGGGTAAGGACATAAAAATGATCTGAGGGCTGGAGCACCTCTCCCGTGAAGGAAGGCTGAGGGACTTGGGGTTGTTCAGCCTGGAGAAGAGAAGGCTCTGGGGAGACCTTGTAGTGACATTTCAGTATTTTAAGGGGACCTGTCAGAAAGGCAGGGATGGTCTTTTTAGCAGGGCCTGTTGCAACAGGACAAAGGGTGATAGTTTTAAACTAATAGAGAGCAGATTTAAACTATATGTAAGGAAGAATTGTGAAACAACTGGGGATGGTGAAACACTGGCCCAGGTTTCCCAGAGAGGTGGTAGATGCCCCATCCCTGGAAACACTCAAGGTCAGGCTGGATGGGGCTCTGAGCAACCTGGTCTAGCTGAAGAGGACTAGATGACCTTCAAAGGTCCCTTCCAACCCAAATCATTCTATGATTCCATGATTTCCCAGCGCAAAGATTAAGACTGGATTAAATCAGAAGTTGTGTGCCAAAATTCCCGAACAGGAGAAAAAGAAAACAGAAAAGGTGGCTGAGCCTTCAAAATAGTACTTGGTATCACACATAAGTTAAGCGTCTCTACAGACTCATTTTAGGGACTTGGTGTTGAGGATCTGGCCCCTAGCACAGATTCTAAGGGGAATATTCCCAGAACAAAGCTGAGAAGAGTTAAAAATTACAGTTCGGGAAATTCATGTAATTAATTAGCTTTTACCTTAACAGTTCTTTTTAGTTTTCCGCTATTAAATCATTTCGTGACAGCATTTCATAGCACCCAGAGCATTTCATAGCACCCAGAGCATTTCTTTTCCTTCTCTGCCTCACTTTTTGGAAAGCATTCCTCTCCTTCCTTTGCCTTCATATTGTGTTATTTCTGACCTCTTGCTCATCTTTTATTACTCTCCCGTTCCTAGCTCTATTATTCAAGCTGATATTGCAGCTGTGATTTCTATTTTTTTCTTTGCCCTTTTTGGCTTTGCCAGGCATTTCATTAGCAGACTCACAGGGAGCATTTATACTGTCTCTCTGCCATGACAGAGTTCAGTGGGATTTACTAAAACTGATTCCTTGGCTATATCTGCTTCCAGTTACGATTAGAAACCTCTTTCCACTGAAGCGCATCGAGGAGCTCAAATTCAGCTCTGGTGAAAGCACGCACGAGCACGGGGAGGCACAGAAGCCATCAGCAAAGGTGCAGCTTCTTAGACCGCATCTCAACTTGGACCATGGCACATAAGTAAAAAAATCTCCCCCAAATAAACCACATTTATGTCCAAACACCGTTCCTGAGAATCATCCTGCAGGAGAGAACTCGTGTCCCCTACAGAATAACTTGCGATACCATAGCACAGATATTGTGATCCAGCAGTGGAGTGCCACAATCAGCTGAAATAACTCACAGATGGGTTTTTATTAAGAGCTTTTCAGGTCAATATATTTACTTTGCCAAAAAAAAAAAAAAAAAAAAAAAAAAGTTAAGAAAAGAATTTTCTTTGTGTAAGAAGGGAGGGGGAGCAAAGGGTGTGGTTGTTTTATTATTTTTTTTTTTTTGTTTT
>JAAGNO010005558.1:4300-15641 GCA_033439905.1 Ceryle rudis | reverse complement strand
GGCGGGCGGGGGGGGGTCAGACAGGAGAGAAAAAACTTGGAGGGGGGGTTTTATTAAGGCTTTTTAGGGATAAGTATTTTGTTTGGGAAAAAAAAAAAAAAAAAAAAAAAAAAAAAAGCTGAGCACAGACTTTTCTTTGCTGCAGACAGGCAGGGTAGCTAAGGTTTTGGTGCATTCATCCCTTTTTTTTTTTTGCCTTGTGCCACATAGGTCCCTGGTTCAGTTCTCCCCTCCTGCAGCTCCCCTGCTCCCACGTACCTTCAGAACTTTCCTTCTGCCTTTTTTTTCCCCCTCCTCTCCCACCCCCTTTGTTGCCTTTTAAGCTTACTGAAAATAATGAACTCCTGTGGCCTTCAACCTTTCTAATGTCTCTGCTTATTTCTGTAAGTTAGTTTTGGCTGTTAGGTTATGTTATAATGTTCCAGCACAGATATTCTTTTTGTGATGACAGTAAATAAGATACACACAGACTTTTCTGTTTATTTTTTCAGCTGTTCATTTATAGTAAATTTTAATAAAAACTGTGAAACAATTTTGTTCCGTGGGGGAGGCTTGACACAAATGTAGAACAATAATGTGCCAAAAATGCGTTGTTATGATCTTTCAGATGGGTACTGTCACTAGGAGGGGTCTGCACTTCAGTCAGTATGAACATGATAAAGTATGAACAGTACAGCTGCAAACTCCCTTTGGATAGTGCTGCAAAACATATGGAAAACGTTTCCTGACTTATGAAAAATAATATTGGGGCAGAATATAGTAAAGGGACTGGGTCAAAAGGGTGCGTAAAGTGTTAGCACAAACCTTAAGTGCAATTTTGTAGCCATAAATTCCCTATTAATGGAATGTATATGTAATTCTTACAGCCTCTCTGTGGTTGAAAAATCTATAGTCTTAATAAAGTGACATCGTTAGAAATCTATATGGGACCTTATTTATTCATTATTTATTTTAAGAAATGGCGCTGAATCTAAACATGCCCTTTGGGAAAGTTTGGATTCTGATTTAGGTTCAAATCCATACTTTCCTGGCCGGGACCTGTTCCTAATTCTGCTTGGTTTGCACACCCGTGTGCCTCCTTGTTTAATCCATCTTGCACAACGTTGAGCTGGCAACCCCACAAGTGCCCCTCCTGGCCAGTAGCTGGGCTCTTTCTCCTTGTAGAGCAGGGCCCGGAGCCACGGCAGCCTTGGCTGGAGCTTGCTTGCATGCCCAGGACAGGTCCCAGCCTTTCCCACATGCTTTTGAAAAGGTTTTGCTCCCCCTGGGTAGTGCTGGGAAGGGCTAAGGGGGTCTCTTCACCTGTGCAGTGCCCTCCACCTTCCCTCCCTCTGCTAGAAGCAGCTCCGATGGGGAAAAGCCCTCCCTGTGCCGCAGGATTTGGTGGGAGGTTGGCTCCCCTCACTCACTTCAGTCCCTACTGTCTCCATGTGACAGAGGGGGCTGGGCTTTCAATCCTCTCCAAAAGGGTCAAATGGAACCAAAACACAAAGTGGATAAAACTACCTCACTGATACTGAGAAGCAAGCAAGTGCCTGGGCTAGAGAGGACAACTCCCAGATAAAAAATGAAACCAAAAGTCACTAGCAGGAGCTAAGCAGCAGGAGCCTGACCCCACACTTGATAAACCCAGCTGATTTAACAAATCTCCTGGGCGGCTGCGGCAGTCCCCACCGGATCCCCCCGCGACACTCGCCAGCGAAACAGCGAACAAGGCAGCGTGAGGCACGGCAGGAAATACCTCTGAAGTAAAGAAAACTCATTTCAGGCCTCGGAAGGACTAACCCGTTTTAATGATTATGATTGAGTATCTCTTACTTGGGGTAAGAGCCACGAGGCGCGGGATGTAAGCGCTTCTCTGTACTCTAAATTGACTCTGTCACCTTTCTGTGGTTTTTACTTGTTTTATAATCGCTCGCTTGATCCTACCAAAAATAAACTAGCACGATCAATGAAATAGGTAGACCGTGGGAGCAATGAATATCCACATGATTAAGGGTTTTCAGGCTTAGGTCCTAAATAACCATAATTGCCACTCTATTATCTACAGAGTTAGAGAACAGAGAAGGGTGAAGAAAGAAATTGTTACTGGGAATTTATGGTAAAAAGCCTGTCCTCACACAGAAGCAACAATACTTGCTCTTCCATATAGCAATAATTAAACTCCAATAATTAAATTAAAGCAGTTAAGATGTAGGGGAAATAGTAGAGACAAAGAATACTCTTTATACTAAACTTCCACAGCGTGAAGATTCATCAGAAAGGTCAATTTTCACCCAGAAAGTTTGCTCTCTATTTTGAATGCTGGAGGAGGAGAGACCCCTGCAAACAGACGACTGAAACATTCAGCATTAGACTTCTGCTCAGGGAACAGCAGAGAGATACCAGGAAGAATGTCTTGTCAACACTAAATTTTCATCTTACACCTGTGGCCAGATGCTGTTAGGGTTGTGATCTGCAGTTGCTCAGGTAAGATATGATGATGAGATACCGCATGATATGGCTGATGCGCAGTCGAAAATTAGTCAGTGCTAGAGTGGCCACTTTAAGTTGCTTACACCTTCCTGCTGTTACTGATGGGCATGTCTTTCCTCATCTTATTCCCTTACTGATGGGCATGTCTTTCCTCATCTTATTCCCTTTTGTCAAATTTATCATAACTGCCCTGTGGTAGCGGTGAAAAGAGGTATGGCAAAGGGAGGAAGTGGATATTACCCTCTCAGTCACTTTTTCTCAGAGTGATGGGTGGCAAAAGAAAACAAAATGCATTTTCCCACAGAGGAGAAAAGAAGATTTTGCCCTTTTCACAATTCAGTGTGTTAGAAACATTCCTACTTTACAGCTTCATTAACATACATATGATACGGGGATCTTTTTAATGCTTACAAATATCTGAAGGATGGGGGTCAAGCAGAAGGGGCCAGGCTCTTGTCAGTGCTGCCCTGGGATAGGATGAGAGGTGATGGTAGCAAGGGGAAACACAGGAAGCTCCACCTCAACAGGAGGAGAAACTTCTTCACCGTGAGAGTGACAGAGCCTGGAAGAGGCTGCCCAGGGAGGTTGTGGAGCCTTCTTTTCTGGAGACTTTCCAACCCCACCTGGATCTGTTCCTGTGTGGCCTCCCCTGGGTGACCCTGCTCTGGCAGGGGGGTCGGACTTGATGACCTCCAGAGGTCCCTTCCAACCCCTGCCATTCTGTGATTCTATGACCCTTAATGAAGAATATTTTTTTTTGCTGAAACTGTAAAAATGAAGCAAAGGTAGGTTTTAACATAAATTATTAACACTATTAACAAAAGCTCCAGGAAGGCTCATACCAAGAAGCCGATGAAATTAAGTGAGATAATTGGCTTGAAGAAGGGTAAGAAACACCACTCATTTTGCTTATTTAGTTGCCCATGAAGCTGACTGGCTGCCTTGCCTTTTTTATTAGGTGAGCCTCACACGAATTTCACACACTCCAATGCAGTAACCAGAGCACGTACCTAGCTGTGCCGAGAGCTCAGCCACCAAGGCTCTGGGACAGAAAGTGTCACCCTGCCCAAGGTGCAGGGTACCAGGGACCCTCAGCTTTCTGCAGAACGGTCACTACTCAATAGCAATTGAATGACCAGTTAGTCAAATGGTTCAGAAGCTCATGATGGGAAAAGAAAGAAAAATGCTTGGAGAATGAGATACTAAACCAAAATGTTGTGAATTAATTCAGCCAGCGTGCTAAGGACAGGCTCAGATTTACTGCTAACAAAGATGGAGGAAAAAAGGGTAAATTTGTTAACATTTTCATTAATATTTGCATGATCCTTGCAAAGAAAAATGCAACATAGGAACACGTTAGAAAATCACATAGTTTTTGCAATGACTACGGCCATATAAATGCACCCTGTGACACGCTAAGGGCTACTGACCATCATGAAAGAGAAGGGTCCCTCAAGTACCAGCTGGTGAAGAAATAAAGCAGTGTGTGTGCACGGAATATGGTCACTCTTATCCACCTAGCAGCTGTTTGCCTGTTTTCAACACTGACGGCGCACGTGCTGGATGTAATGACAGCCTGCTCAGTGATACCTGTGCTCCAGAATATTTGGAGAAGGACCAGCTGCTCGCTTCGGAGTCAGCTCACTTCTGTTACAAATCTGACTCTCTCTGGAAGTTATTTGATCTCATTAGGGCACAGGTGCAAGGAGGCCACGATGGCAATTGTTTAGCCATTACTAGGAAACTTTAGGAATCCTAGAAAATCTTCCAGAAGAAACCAGGTATGTTAAGATACTAGTAGGAAGAAGAAATTGCCTTCGTTCCAGCAGAGAACCAAGGGGAGAAGGTATCTTTGCCACTTAAGGGTGGGTTCATGAACCAAGATGCTGAAATCCTGTGCCATATTGCTATCAGAAATAAATACGACATATCGCATAGAGGCCCAGACCTTAGACCTGTCAAAACATGAGATAAAGAAGGAGAGATGATGCATGGATGCTCTCTTTGTCAGCTCTGTTGGACCACACTAAAATCTGAACACAACTAAAAAGTTGATGTAAGGGCAGCATCTACTCCCTAATCTATTGACATACTACTGACCAGGCCTGTGAAAACCAGGAATATATGAAGCAGTGGGCATGCTGCTATGTGGGCATGTTCTCTGCAAGACCTGATGAGCCTTTGCTGGGGGAAAGGTGAGGGACAATAGTTGGGAAGCTGATCTTACCACCTGCCTCAGCAACAGAGCTGCAGGAAAAAGTGTTGTCCACATGATGTCTCCTGAAGAGCTGAGGTAGTCCCTGCAGTCTAAGGGTAGCTGGGTATAGAGAAGGCTCTGTGGCCTCTAACACATTGCCTCACTTTTTTTTCCGCTGGATTTCTTTTCAGTCATTTATTTCCTCAGATGGTGATTTCACGATTAACATGGAATATAATAATTGGCTCCTTGCAGACTGTAGTTGAGTTAGGGAAATACAGAAAAGCAGAGGCAGCAGCTGCTAGAAGTCAAGCTCCTTTTTCTTAATATGAAAAGAGCAGCCTGGCTCTTACCGGGGCAGTAGCGCTGTCTCCTACAGTTACAGCACGCTCGGGGAGCACTAGAGTTCAAAAGCATTCTGCAAGGTCCTGGTGTTAGGGCGAGGATATTTGAGTCCTTGACTCCAATCCTTATCCTTTTACAGGACCAAGGATTTCAAATGTAAGCTTCAAATAGCAATTAAAAATAGCAACTAAAAGCATTCTTTAGGTATTTCATGTTGTCCTTGTTCTTTGTCTGTTATACACCTGCCATGGAAAATGTTAGATATGAAAAGTGCAGCAAGTTTTGACAAATGATTTCTTGTTTAATTAGAGGTATGTATGGTTGACATACAATACAAGATGGAAGCCAACAGATTGCTCATGGGACATCCTCAGAGTGACTATATCGGGGCCAAGTTCATAGCTCTTTGTTTTACGTGTTCATGTTTGAGAACTCTTGGACTACAGATCTCAGAGAAATAGCCCAATTTCAAACACAGATGCGTGTTCCTGTTTCACAAAGACAAATCTGACCTCACTGTGCTGAATCATGAGGTATTTCTTTTCTGTTTCAAAACACCAGCACCTTCGGACAAAATTCAGTTTTAAAGCTGTAGAGACTGGATGTATTTCCTTTTCATACCAGATTGTTGTTATAATTGAAAAATAACTTATACCTGCATTTACAGAGCAGAGTCCAGCTCCACTCTCTTTGTACATATACAGATTATACGTATATACACATACATTACCTATATATTTTTATAACTATAAAATGATTATTTTTCTGGTCCATACACTCTTCAGAAAGCAATATGGGGAGGGACGCTGGTCTCTTAGTGCTCCTGCATTATGATCTACTGACCCTGAAAATAGGGTCAGAAGGAGGTCTCACTGCTAACTGGAAAACTAATCAATATAATTCTACCAAAGGGCTGGTACACACCAAGTAATATAGTCCCCTCCCCCTCAGCAAAAGTCGGTGCCTCATTGTAGAGAACGTAAACATCATGTTTTGATACTGGGGAAAAAAAGAATAAATATCAGCCAAGCACAAAGGGTGATGCTTTGTGAGGCTGGGGATATCACCAAACCATATCACGTTTCCCAAATTTTAATTCTAAGCTGTCGCATTTGTTGTGTTTGATGGTTTGGGCTCCATTCCTAAGTGAGAAATGTAGAATTGTGCCCTTTGTTTTCTTCTACAGTTAAAAATAAGAACCAATGATGAAAATCATTTTCTTCCCTCTCCCCTCCTGCTCTGCCAGTATTATAGGTACACACTGAGGAAAATAAACCAGTCTTACGCTACGCTGAGAGTGGTACTCACGGTTGCGGAGGGTAGCCCTGCGCAGCCTGGAGGGATGCCATCGTACACCAGGGCTGCATTTGATTCTGATCAGGTACTTTTACTGAGAAAGAGCAAGACAAAGGGTAAAAGGTCACTGGTGACTAATTTTCTGAAAACCAGCAGCTTGTGTAAGTAATAGAACATTTATTGTATTTCTCTGTCATCCCAGCAATGAGCTAGAAAATCCATAAGAATTCCCAGCACTAGCCTTTATTAAAGTATAGCCCTGGATTAGTTTAATGTCCAATTTAAAGTCACTGCCTGCACCTACTTTACTTACTTTTCTTAAAGAGAGCTATTTTCCCCCAGTTACTTCCCAATTTAAGTTGCCAAGAAGTAAGATTTCATTTATTTTATGCGTACATATATACGTGTGTGTTGAGGAAAGAACACTTGAGTGCTGCATTCCTACAGTAGAATTATTTTCACCACACTGAAATATTGAAGTGTAATTGGAGCAGGCAAAAACTGCAAAACCCAAGCAAAGCCTTCCAAAAAGCAACATCACAGGAGTCACAAACTCCCTTCACAGTGTTTGCACCCCTTCCTTTTGTTCTATGTAAACATTCTTATGGTTTCAAAATATTATTTCTCTGAAAGGATGTTCATAGAGCTCAACTCCATTATGGATGAGACAGAAACTGTTAGCTTGTGTTCCTCAGGTCCATACCCAAGCCACAGGTCTAAGGCTAATCAGCTTGAGAAGAATGAGCTTGAGAAAAATGCTCCTTCTCCAACTGGAAGCTGCCAAGCGTTTGTGCTCACTGCACTCCTTGTCTGTGATGATCTGACTGGACACCCTGAATGGCTTGGCAGTACTAGAGGTGGCAATCAGCGTTTTCAGTCAATATGCTTGACAGCTATAAACACTGTTAGTGGACCTTCAGTGAGATCTTTGAGACACATTAACCCCACAAAATGTAATTACCCTCCAGACTAGAACAATGAAATAGAAATGCTGTTTCAAATCAAGCGAGTTCATGTTTCTTCCAGAGGGTTTTATTAGGCAAACTGTCTTTTGCTGGCTCAGATTTCATTACATCTATGCCTAGATGAGCTTCCTTGTGGTTCACCTGAATCATATGTACCCTCCACAGCATGCTGTCCCAGCGTGCTGTCCTAGAATGTCTCCACGTGAATGAGCAGATTCTGCATGATCTGCCCTGGCCACCAAAGGCCTTCAAAGCCCACAGCCTTCTTGTGACTGTAGCACTAAGTGCAATCCTGAGCTGCTTGGTAAAAGCCACAGCACTGGGGAAAGCTTCCACCATCTGAAACCCACCATGAGTCTGGAGATGCCTCTCCTCCTGCTAACACACCTGTGGAGGCCACCTCTGGAAGCAGAGTCTCTGCACAGTGCTGAGTGACAGTCTCCTCCTTGCCTGTCATCTTGCACTTCTCTCTGCCAACGTCTGGTGCACCTTTTCATCGTGGGAACAGGGCAGATGGAAAGATCTCTCAGGAGAAAGAGGCTCTACCACAGTAGGTGGTCTTTCACATGGATCATTTCCAGCCTCTCCCCTCTTGCCCTTCAGTGTTTTTCATTCTGACAGGTATCATCAGAATGGTCGGTACTGAAGAAAACACATTCCTGTTCGCTACACCTGCTGTCAACTTTGATTTGCTCATGTGCTCAGGAATCTTAGAGAGAAGACAAGAACCTACCTAAGTACTACTGGCTCTCCAAGCTCCATTGTAGGCATCGGCAGCTTTCTTTGTTCATTGGCAAGCATCATTTTTTGGTCTTTTCTGCTGTGGAGGGCAGAATTCCTGTACCTGATTGCACTTCCCACTCCTGCCTGAGTTACCAGGTCATATTCTACTGGGGAATAAAAAAAGACAATTAGTGCAAATTTTTCTTCAGATAATTTAAATTCCTGGTTTAAATCCTCTGCCATGTCCAGCTCATAACTGACCCTTCTGACATCACAGCCAGGACTCACAGAGGGAAAAAACAATTTTTCTTGTACGGCCAAAGTTATTTAGACAGGATTCATGTTTTACATGTATTACCTACAACTAATGTACACTTTCAAAAGTAGCTGAAACAGTACATTGTAAATCCACAGATTTGGGATTAAAGGAACGATTTTTATTTTTTTTCCAGGTAGCAAGCCTATGAAATACTATTTAATGATATTGTTTGCACTCTCATACAAGCCAGTTGCTTGGTGGATGTATGATTACACAAGCTTAAATCAACATGGGTGATACTATTAAAAATCAAATTCGCAGCTCTTTAACTTCTGCTTTTTGCCAGTTAGGTATTTATAGGAGGAAAAAAAAATAAATATGGGTAAAGCTTGTACTTAGAGCTAAAAAAAAGCAAGCAGTGTAATATTATTTCAGTAGAGTCGACACGATGGTGACTATACTCCTGTGACCTAGCATGGTTTTCAAATGAACACAAGATACAGAAACAACAGAAATTTGTAAAGTAAGGTAAGTTGTCCATTTTCAGAAGGGCTGCCACATGGAAACATTTTTGATTTTCACCAGAGGAAATCCCATCACAGAACACACAATAAAAGAGACAACCTGCTCACCTAACACCAACAGAAGACGATTGTTTGGGGCAAAGCTCAGGAAAGCTGAACCTGCCAACACAGTGACTTCAGAAAGGAGGAAAAACCCAACAAGAAAATTTTGTTCTAATATCATAGACAGATCACATAATAAAATTGTTTTGCGGTTAATTCTGATATGAAAACTTTGATTTCAAGAGATGGCAAAGCGCAGTAGTTACTCTGCTGTCCTGCTCCTTTCAGATCTCTGCTCTTCAGAGTGGGCAAGGTGGAGAATGTGTTCAGGTGCTAAGTGGAAGTAAGATTTACCAAGGCAGGAACCCCAGGAGACGTGAGCAGCTGGTTACAATTACCAAGGTTCACAACCTGAGCTAAAGGAAGTAGGATGGTAGATGGAACTGAGCAGGAGGCACCAATAAACTAATATGGTTTTGAAAGGAGACAGAAAACTAGGTAGAAATGGGAGTATTCAAGTACTGGATATAATCTGGGGCATATTAAGTGGAAGAAATAAATCAAGCAATAGGTTTGAGCACATGGTATAGAGCTGCGTTTTCCTTTATAATTTGTGAAATGATAGCAATTTTTGACAGAGTTTTTAAGAATCAGCTGGACACATATTGGAGATGAAGAGGTAAATCTGCAAACTCACACCACTGAAAATCTGGAAAGCCTGACAGAAGTACCCTTATGACAGCATAAGGCCTGAGTTTAAGCAGCTTCAGGCCAATACAGTGTGTCCAGAGATTATTAAAGCATTAGATATGACAGTTCCAGTTAAATGTTAACTAGAAGCAAACAGTACTTTTTCACGGAAAATGCATCGTTGAAAAATGGCAAATAACGTTAAAAATAATTAAAAAGAGAGGGGAAATTGCTCTGTGCAAAAAGATTCTGTTTTAAACCTGAGAGAGTTTGAACGGTGTATGGAGTAGCAATTAAATATATATGAAATCAGAGGGAAAGTAAAAAAGAAAAATACAATTCATGCTAATAAGAGAATACATCCTTTAAGTACAATATGGCACTGTAATGGACTGTGGCTCTAGTCACGGAGCCTGTTCTTCGTGTTTATGCCTCCAGACATGCAAAGCAACGCAGAAGAAAATCTTAAACAACAAGCCTGAAGTCCTGAGCCTACTAAATGTAAGCAGTAAAATATCCAGTGCTCTCACGAGGTGAGGGGAGACTGGGAAAAAGGTGCTTTTTTTCCATGGAACCATTTTGTGTCCAAAAAAAAGTGTCAAAACCTTTTTTAATCGTGTTAAAACAGTTCTTGATTGAGATTTTGGTCAAAGCATGTAGAAAGAACAGCTAATAATGGAACAGTATGAATTGTGGGAAGGTAATAAGCCAGTTTCTCTGTACTGGACATGAACTTTGGGTAAATAATTATTTGACTAGAAAAAGATAGACTGATTATGTAATCTAGTGATTTGGGCACTTATCTGGAATGGGACAGAGTCAGAAACTTGATCCCATATCCTGTAAACCCCATAGATCTCCAATGAGCACTCTAGCCACTAAACTATTGATTTTACTGAATTAACCTGCACATATTGAATTAACCTTACACATATATTCATTTGCTGTCCTAAGTCCCTGCCATTATGCTCACGAGCAGGATTCTTTTTTTTAAATTTCAGTTTTCATCTGAGAAAAAATAAAATAAAAATCTATCCAATTTGCTTCACAGCATCATAAAAAGTTGTACATAAAAGTACAAACATTACAGGAATAGCCAGGAATTATTATGCATGGATTTTTTTCTCAAGTATTTTAGAAGCGAGAGGTCACCAAGAAGATCATGAGGCCCCTTATGGCTGATGACAAGACTAATTTGTTGACAGAAGATTTAGCATTACTTAAGAATTATATGAATTCTTTTTATCAAAGGGAAGAATGGTTGATAGATACCAGAAACAGATTTATTTCCCTAAGGAGGAAGAAGAAATACTAAAGGAAATCAATATCAGATCAGAACAAGTGATTGAGAAATCTGAATGTTCTAGTTGCAGGGAAAAAAAAAGAAGTTTCATAAGGCTTTTTTTTTTTTCCCCCCTCAAAAAGACTACAACTGTGGTCTTGGCATTCTTAGAATTTGAAGAGTAATAAAGTTCAGAAAGATTCAAAGTTATTGGTTTGCATCAGGAGCATCTCCAGATAAATGATATTTCAAAAAAGCTGGTTAAGACAAACTGGATGGGAGATTGTATTTGTCACTTTTTTAGCCACTTCATCCTGTTTTGAAGAAAACAAACCAGGATGTGACAGTGGGAGAATTTCACAGCAAAGGTGCTCCTGTGATGGGCTTGTAAAGATCTGTCAAGATCAAGATCTATCTATCTATCTATCTATCTATCTATCTATCTATCTATCTATCTATCTATCTATCTTCATTGTCAGCTGAGGAAGAAGCAGGCACAGTCCTCACAGGCAAGCAAGCTGGAGGCAGCAACAGTCTTGTCCT
>JAAGNO010005557.1:11552-27362 GCA_033439905.1 Ceryle rudis | reverse complement strand
AACCCACCCCATACCTTCCCACACCCATTTCCCCTTCGTACTGGCAACCACTTCTTTCTCAAGGAAGAAATTATTTTTTTTTTTTTTTTTTTTTTTTTTTTTTTTTTTTTTTTTTTTTAAAGTTCTTAAGTTCTTTCTGGTCATAAAGCTAGAGTGTTTTGAAAGTAAATGTCTGGATATTTCCCCGTGCAGTTTCACAACTTTCTCTTAATATGTCTTTCACACTTCTTATAAAAAAAATCCAATCTTTTCTCATTAGCCTTATTAGTTTGACCATTTGGATTAAACCCCCTGTAAAAGATATTTCCTAGATGATTTTTCTATGTTTCTGCATGTTAACCTATTTCTCTGTTTAATTCACTTGTGGTATCTTAATTTCATTTCATTTGATACATAAAAAAGAAATCATATACACAAAAATTAATGCCAAAAACAATCCCAAAGGAAACAGTATCAGAAAGCTACAAAAACAGAGGGAATATATGTACAGACATTAAGGAAAAAAATACAATTAGAGTACCTACATAAAGGAGCCAATAATTAGTTACTTTGATCTTTTATTCTGAACCAAAACCATTTATTTTCAATTAGTATTCTAATTAGCATAGGTCCACACATAAGAAATTCAAATGTCCAGATAACTCATAAAAATGCTACTTAATAGAGTGTATTCATGCATGACTACATAAAGTAAGCAAGATTAAACACTATGGTAAAGAAATACATTTTCCCATACAAAACCAAATGGAAGTTGCACACATTTAAATATTTTGCTACACTGATAGAAGCCAAATCCATGTTTTTTTCAAAACCTTGCTTTAGTTTTTGCTTGTAAGCTACCATGTTTTTTTTCGTCTGGTTCATATAAAACATCCCAAGAAGTTTCTATTCACACAACATTACCAATGAAATGCTCTTTGCTTTTTTACAAGTTATTTGTAATGAACGTTGGAGCTATCTCAAAAGGCGAAGAAGACTTATCAGCCAACCTCTTTGTGCATGTCCTATGAGGACACTCATCCTTGGTAGGAAAAGAATTTGACTAGCCTTAGTCAGCAAGTTGTAATGGCATGTGGTAAATCCATGATACACACCAAAAACTTAAGACTTTTTAATCGGTAGCAAGATACAACAGAATGAGCTCTCTGCAAACCACCCAAATTTCCCAAACAGAAATCCGATAGCTTCCCTTTTTGAACAGGGACTTGATGCTTCACATTCAATCCGTGCACACCATTTTGTCCCTTCTCCCTAAATTCTAAATATTTTTCTTACATTTACTTCTTCTGAGATTCAGTAGTGACAGTTTCTTCCTTACACTCCTACATATATTTTGCACAAGCTGTTAAACAGAATTAGTCCATGCTCCTCTTTCATATCACTCACCATCGGCCAAACATTTTTTCCACAAAATATGGTACACAGGAATTCAACTGACTTCACAGTTGCAAAAGCTCAACAACAGCCAGACTATTAAATAAAACTGAGAAGGGAAGCGTTTATAAGCAATATTTAACTGGGCAGTTGGATGGAAGGCTTTTTTTCCTGTGCTCTGAAGGAACCTAGAGACATCTCAGTTCCGAACCTCACCACCCAGCTTCCTGTTTGTGCAAACGTGGCTTGGCAGCCAGGCTGAAGAAAGGTTTTGCAGACTAAAGTCATGCAGACTCTCCAAATGGCTGCAAGAAGTGTTTACTAGGTGAAGACAGGTCCCAGGCAGCTAGCAAGGAAGGGATTTGAGCACTGCATTCATACGAACACAAGACAGGTTGAGCCTGCTCAGTGTAAACTCTTTATGTCACCTTTAATATAAGGGCATTGCAAGCAAATAATAAAAATATTGCCTGGTATCACTTGGTTATTGCACTCTGCACGATACAATAATCCAGGTTAGTTTCAAAGGACACCATCAGCAAGGGTGCTGGCTGAGATCTTTACCAAAATAAGGAAAGAGATTATTTATTTACCCTGAGCATAAAGATACTCCCCAAATTCCATGACAAGTCTTCAATGCAAATTTCTCCTTAACATTCAAAGCCAGCAAATAAAAACTTGAAAAATGAACAAGTTGGAATTACCTAGATAAATTACACCTTGTGGTCTTCACAGACCTTGCAAAGCAGGAAGATCAATACAAAACAATTCCTTCCAACCCCCAACATTATACCCTGTTAATCCTCTCAGTTGCAGTTCACTAGTATATCTTTTAATAGTGAACAAGAACAAGCGTTGTTAAGATAACAATCAAAAGTCAATGTCCTATTTAAAAAAAAAAAAAAAATACCAGAAGAGATACCAGGAAGAAGGAAAAAAAAAAAAAAAAAAAGACATTGGAAAACTGACAGATTCTGGGAGATGAAATAATCCAAGTCTGAATGTCCTTCCTTCACCATGTGTTAGAGCCACATGGCACAAGGAGAAAAATCAACATGTGCACTAAATGAAACCCATGGCACAGAAAAGAAGAAACTGTTCAATAATAAAGCATTAACCCATTATGCAAGTGCTGTTGGCTGTGTATGTTTAAGTCTGGAGGCACACTACACCCCTTCCTGCAGAACTTTCTGCTGAGTACAGTGTCCATGGGGAAAATGGCTTAATCCCCATGTCACGGTTTAGGGATGATGCAGTGTGGGAAGTATATCTGGGATATACTTAAGGCTGTCCATGCTGAGTGTGCACTACCAGTACTAAAGACTTAGTCACCATGTCTCCCTCCACCACCCATCTTTTCATCTTCTGCATATCTTGCTCCGCAGAGACAGACATTCACACCTACAGGATGCTCTGAAGTCATGTGGGGACATGGCACGCAGGAAGCTGCTCCTCTACAGAAAACTCCTGCAAATACAGTGGACATCCCAATACGATTTCTTTCTTTACATGGATTTTTACAGGATGTAGATGGATGTCTCTGGTTGTTTTCCTTTACCCTGATCCTGAATGGAAGCACCACTGTACTGTACACCTTGACTTTTCTAATGTTTGCTAGAAAGGGGCAGAGAGCATCTTTGTACATCCTTTGCATATACTGTGAGGACCAACAGAGATGTAATAAACAAAAAATATTTTAAAAAAATGCTGTGGACATTTCTTGTTAGCTCACTCTCAAAGACCATCTAAGAATGGGATAAGATCACGTGCAGCAATCCAGTGAAGCAAAGGAACAAGTCATCAGTCTGCGAACTGAACAACTTATGGAATCATAGATTTAGAACAAGGTAAGCACAGTAATGAATGAAATACCAGTCTCTAAATCACACATCTGGAGAAAGCAGTCTAGGATGGCAACTCGGGAACCTACCTACCTAGCCTAGCATTAAAAAACATACAGAGAATTCAGTGGGCCACTTCAGAGGAAAAAAAAAAAAAAAAACCATGAAATTGAAGGTGCTGAAAATCTCTGAAATATACTTGAAAGAGCTGAAGGATCTCAATTGTAACAACATATGCCTCTCTAACTAACTTGGTCAAGTACTGTATACTATGTTCTTACAGAGTGGCATAAATATTATGGATTAGGATTTTTTTTTTAAAAATAAACTAAGTCATTGTAATTAACTTATAATGAACTCTATTAGTTTTACTTCTGCTAAGATTAGTAAAACTTTCCTCACAGAAGGGGAGAAAAAAAAACAGAAGAGAGACAATAGTGCAAGCTCTCATTTTGCATTCAAGCAGCTTCTTCTTTGACTAAACAAAGATAGCAGTCTCTCATAAAATGACAGTGCTTCTGACCAACCACACTGACATAAAAGCTCGAACTCTGTGTGCAGTTTTTCTGTTCTAAATGCAAATAATCTAAGTAATAAATTTAGATTCCTGCCAAAGCAGCTGAAAGCAAAACAGATCCTCAGAGATCTATAGCCTGATTACTGATAAGCCGAGATAGCGCAGCCCCAGCTGCTCAGTGTTACAGAGAAAGAGGTGGGCAGGTTCAGAGAAGGCTGCACATATTGGTTTCACTCCTATTTATAATTTCCCCCTACTATTTCGCTCACCCACTCTTTCTTCACCAAAGCATGAAATGCCAGTTGCTTAGATTTAAGTTGTTCAATATTCAGCTACTGCCATCACCTGAAATGAGGTTGTAGAGAGGTGGGTGTTGGTCTCTTCTCACAAGTCACAACTGGTAGGACAAGAGGAAAGGGCTTCAAGTTATGCCAGGAGAAGTTTAGGTTGGACACTAGGAAAAACTTCTATACCAAAAGGGTAATCAAAGACTGGAACAGGCTGCCCAGGGAGGTGGTCAAATGGCCATCACTGGATGTATTTAAAAGCTGTCTAGAAATAGTGCTTAAGGATATGGCGTAGTAGTGGCCCTGGTAGAGGTAGATAACGGTTGGACTTGATGATCTTAAAGGTCTTTTCTAACTGTAGAAATTCTGTGATTCTGTACAAGCTACAATGAAGAAAGTTAAGACCAGTACACATGCTCAGCTGTCACCAGCTCCATGCCCAGAGAGGTGCCCATCCCTGCACTTGGTGTCACCCCATCCCACGCTGGCACCTCTGGAGACCATCAAGCCCAAGTGCCTACTCAAGCAGACTTCCCAGGCCCCTGTCCTGCTGGGCTAGGACTGTCTCCAAGGCTGGAGACTCCACAGCCTCTCAGGGCAACCTATGGCAGTGCTGGAGCTCCAGATGGTTGCGAGAGCAGCCACTCACTGACTCAGGCACCAAGGGCTCGGCCCTGGCCTCAGCATGTCAGAGCCACCCCTGTGAGGCAGCAGTTGTATCACAGTGTGGCAGGAAGCCAAGGGCACCCCTGCCCCTACTGGGGTTACCTGCAAATGGGTGGTGGTGATGTCACCAGCTGGCATTTGGAGCATCATGCGGATTCCCAGCACTTCAAAGCAGCAATCCCAGAACTTCCATCCAGGCACCACAGGGGCCATCCTGCAACTCCCCAGTGCCTGAAAACAGCAGCCGTAAAAGGCACCGTGGGCCAGAGCGGACCCAGCACCACTCACGATTACAATGACAGGATCAAGAGTGGAACAGACACTGGGAAAATCAGTGCAGAACCAGGTGTGTGCCAGTCCCAAGTGCTGCGCCCAGCAGCCTGAGAAGTGTTTTGCTGATGACCTGGCTTTCTGGTGAACAAGAGGAGCTCCAGATCTACCAGGCAGGCAGCATCAAGGCTGTCCCATGGCTCTCTGGTGCAAAGGCTCAGCAGCTGCTCCAGCCACCCTGGGACAGACAAGATCCAACACCGCTCACCGCTACTGCACCAGGCTCAAGAAGCATACAATGGGCGTCCAAGATCAAGTGCTGAAAGCAGCACTTTGGGCACTGCCAACTAGCTGGCACTGGGACCGTTCAGTGGCTCCCCAGCGCTCCAAAGCAACAACCTCAGCACTGTCAACTCAGTGACACTGGGCCTGTTCCAAGGCTCCCCAACACCTGCAAGAAGCAGCTGCAGCATCTCCATCCAGGCACCACTGGGGCCATCCAGCAGCACTCCACTGCCTGAAACCAGCAGTGGCAACAGCCACCCTGGGCCAGAGTGGATCTGATAGCACTCACAATTACAATGGCAGGAGAAAATACTGTACTGTCAGCCTAGAAATGAGCTTGAGATCACCTGGGGGCCATCCCCAAGTGCTGAAGGCAGCATGTTTGGCCCCACCAACAAGCTAGCATTTGAAAGCAGAAACTCCAGCACCTTCAGCCACGCACCGCTGGGGCCATCCCACAGCTCCCCAGTACTTGAAAGCAGCAGCCGCTCCTGTCACACTGGTCCAGGGTGGATCCAACACCATTCATGGTTACATCAGCCACAAAAAAAACATCCAGCTGGCTCAGAACAAGCTGCAGGACTAGCCAGGGGCCAATCTCAAGTCTTGCTGGGCAGCTGGCATTAGGACTATCTTGCAGCTCCCCAGGACTCCAAAGCAGCATGTACAACATCACCAGCCTGCTGACTCTGGGCCAGTTCCAAGGCTCCCCAGCATCTCCTAGAATCAGCTGGAGACCTGCCATCCACACACCAGCATGTTTCAATGGGACAGTTCTTCACAGGCAACTCCGTGGCCAACCTTCCATGGCCAGTTCTGTGCAGCCGACTGTTACAGCCAGCAATCTGTGGCCAGCACTCCACCAGACAGTGCTGTACGGACAACTCTATTCAGAGACAGCTCTACACAGGTTTCTCGGGATGCAGAGGGGAAGCTGCTCATGAGCTCATTCCTGTTATGCTTTGTTTTGTTCCTCTATTCTTTTGGGGGTGTTATTTGGGGTATTTTTTTGGGCAGTGTGCTGAGGGACTTACATGTATGGTGTCCCACCACCCCAGCATCCCCCTCAGCCCCAGGCAACGGGGAATGCAAGGAGCCAGCAGTCCCTGCCACCACGTTTCTTCTTCCTCACCTGTAGTGACGCAGAGCCTTTGGGCCCAGTGAACCTGGAAGACCTTTTCACCTACAGCAGGTGTGCACAAGTCATTCTTGCTTGGTGATATTGAAGAGGGATCCAGAAGGGTTCTTCTACTTGGCAGAACAAGTTGGCTCTATATTTTGCAAATGTCCAACAGTAGGTACATGGGCAGCACATTTCCAAGAGTCCCCAAACTCTTTGCCCAGGCCTGTGTGACCCTGGCCGAAAGGTACAGGGGCATGCATTTGGTGCTGCAGGTCCTTCTGTCAGACAAACTGCATGCCACAGATAAGTGTTCACTGGATTCTACTGAAACACTGGTGCCCAACATATGGCCACATCCAGTCCCTGCAACTACATAATGGCCTTCAGGAATGCCATAAAGCAGCACTTCCCAGAAGCAGCTCTAAAAGGCTGCTCCTTCCACCCAGTTCAGAAGATGAGGAAGTATTTGTCATCAATAGGGGTCTTTCAGGAACTCAACAGGAACATGGAATTTACCCTTAAGACCAAAATGTTTGGGGCCTTGGTATTTGTGCCTGTACTGGACTTGGGGGAATATGTTACAACTCTGGAGGAGGATCTGCCTGAAGAGCTTCAGTCTCTTCTTAGCCAGTTTGAGGAAACCTACATCAGTCATCCAGGTAGGAGAGGACATGGTAGACAAGCTGTTCTGTTTCCCCCCACCCATGTGAACGCTGTTTGACAGAAGATGGAGCAACAAGTTTCTCACCAAAAAACAGTCCAAAGCTGCTCACTCTTGCCACTGAGCCAAGTTTGTAAGGTGCCACCTGACCATCTGGAAGTTCACCGATGGCCTCTGAAAGGTGCAGAAGGGCAGAGATACTTGTTGTGAACATCTTGTTTCAGGCCTGGTCAAGTTGAAGAAATGCTGCAAAGCGGATGAATGTATTGCAAAGGCTGTGTCTGATTACAGCAATAGAAGCCCCATCAAATACTTGTGTGTCATAGCTCACCATTATCAATTGATAAATTTATTGAATATTTCAATAATGTTTTTGGTGTTTTCCTATATGTTTTTTTCAACATTTCCAAATTTCACTGCATATAGATAAGCAGAAATGATTCTAGGACATTTCAGCTCAGCATATTTGTCTGGTCACAGTGAGCTTTTTAGAGAAACACAGCATTCAAAATAGGTATCAGTAGGTAAGATTTAGCATTGAAATGCCATACTGCTTGTATTGCCTGCTTACAGTCTCACAGCACTTTACAATATGACCAGGTTTGCATAATGGGAAAGGGAATTGCCTTGAAAGGAAGCCATTCTAGATCTCTGATCATCACCAATGTCCTTCTTTGTATGCTTTCTCTTTACTCCTCTTTTTTGAGAATGGAGGATCCATGAGGTGGACACACCATTGGCTCTTACAGTGGCACAACTGTTGCTCCTGGTTTTGTACTCTATTCCTTTCCTAACACCACCCAATAGTCTTTCTGGCCTCTTTGACCCTCACTGCACACTCAAACTGACATTTTCAAAGGACCATCCAAAAAGACTCAAAGATCTTTTGCCGTTACTAATAGCTACTTCACAGCCTATCACTGTATCTGTGAAAGTAAGGCTGTTCTCCAAGGCATGCTACTTTGCTTTTATCAACAGTAAGTTATCAACTAGTTATGAAATGTGATCTTTCTACACCAGTGTGAAGTAAGCTCTGTTTCTCCTCTGAACCTTACTTTCATCATTTCCTATCCCCCTTTGCCCACATCACCCATGAACAAAACGGGCAGTGTTGCTTTTAGATTTATCACCAGGAGACTCCAGAGACCTCCTTCCCTGTGAAAACTCATTATCTATTCCTACAGTTTGAGTGAGATTCAGCGTATAAAGAAAAACATCACACGTAGTTTTGTGTGCTGCATAGCCTGTATGGTGCCAACAAGCACCAGTTAACAAAATGCCACCACTCCCAAACACCATGCTAGCACAAGGTATTTTCAGATGTTTTGCTCTCCTCCTGAACTCTTCTGCCCTGCCACCACCTAACCAGCCACAGCACCTACATAGAGTTGCAACCACAGCTCTTGCTCCTCCCCTGCCCCAAGGCAGCATACCCTTCACTGAAGGCTGCTGTGGGTGCAGTACACACCAGGGGGACTTTTCCACAAACCTTAACCTGCACCTATACCTCACTGAGCACTGCATCCCACAGATTACCCCCTTAGTTACTGCATGCTACAGAGACCACTCTCCTGGGAACCCTACCCACAGCCAGTGCACCGAGATAGCTTAGCCCTCAGTAAGAGATGGAAAACAGAGCAAGAGAGCCTGGAAATAGGGCCTTCAGCTCAGCTCTCCAGGACAGCCCCAGCCAGCAGCTCTGCTGGCTCAGGTGCAGGATTCACAGGTTTATTTTCAGTATCTCTCTTCCTACTGACAATTTATTTTAGCCCAGACGTTGCAATATACCGTGCACTTCTGTGCCAGTCTGGGCAGAGTGAACATGCTCAAAGCTGAGGTCCTCATCAAGAAAAATAATACCAAAGATGTGTTAAGAGGATGAGTGCTCAAAATGGAGCAGTAGAGGATGATGTGCCATTAAGGGCTTCCAACATACACCAGCATGTCCCAAAGAGAGAATGATACTAAATTTGTATATTGGTAACTCTAAACCTATGATTAAACAGCTTAATAGGAAGGTAATTTTGAAGGCTATAAAGACTGAAGGCTATAAAGACTACTTTCCTTCTTCTCCAATCTGGATGTGCTTCTTCACTTCAAGGTAGCTCAGCTTCCATCTCTGTTTCATGGCTTCTAATTAACTTCTCATTTTAAGTGTTTACAGCTTGAAAGTAGAAAAAGCAAAGGGATAAGTGATGAGCAGAAGGAACAGGAACTGGCTGTGCAGGGTACCCACTCCGGGACCCAGACCACCTCACCTTTGGGCAGGATGGAAAACAGCTTGGGGATGTCTCCTTCCTGCTCATGAAAACATGAGAGGCTGTGAAAGATTGCCTTCCCATCAGATTGTGGCTGTATCACACTTACCACGCAGTGACCCAGAGCACCCCTGCCACACACACGAATTCTGTCAAGCCACTACTGACCACCCCTAGTGCACAGCACATGGCACACTTTAATTCAGCATTAGCAAAATACCAATAGCCCCTGAAGAGACTTGGATTTAATTCTACTCCAAGAATACATTCACTGTACTAGAGCAAAGCAGTAGCAGTGAATAATAATTATTAATTGCCAGCTCTTTGAACATTCCCATACCTATACCAAATGGCTTGGAAAGGATAGCTCCTCTTCACCAGTGAGAATGCCAGAACCAATATTTTTCGGTAAAGAAAGACCATTTCAGATGTTAACTCTACATTTCCCTTCTAAACGATTCAGATTCTGGAAGCAGAACAAACAAGAATACAGTATGTAAAACTGCAGCTCAAATATTTTCAGCAGCCCTGCAAAATCCTCTAGCACACATTCTCGTGAGTTAAAATCTAGATATACTGTGAGGCACGTACCTCGTGGCAACAGTGTAGGTTTATATTTCTGCTCTCTGGGAATTCACTGCTGTGTAAAAGGATATGATTGGCTTTACAGGTCAAGGTGAAATCTATTGCTCTTAAATCAACTGAAAATAGAAAACACATCCAGCAGCCTAAACACATGGAGCTATCAGAAGAGGCAGGATACACCGCTACAGTTTAAATAGCACAGATCATGCCTCTCTTCTCTGTTTGACAACTTCTATTTTTGCTTTACATTTTCCCTGTTTTTCAGCCCTTTGGAAACCTCACTCACAAGGGAGAAGATGTCACATTTCCCCTGGAATTAAATTGGCTTATGGCACATTGTATAATTCCAAAAATACATAATGCATTAATTTGACACACTCCTGTCATCAAGACCTTAATTTCTAATATCTTCTTTTCCAGATGCAATTAAAAAAAATTACCTGCCCAAGTCACCCAATTTCTATCACTTTAAGAGAGAGAGTTTCTTTCCACTCACGCCAAAGTCCTTCACATGGGAGAATCCCAAACCTCCAGGGGAAAGTCCACTTGAGTCTCTTCTTGAACATACTATTTGTTATCCTAGAAAGTGACTGCTAGCAAGCTGCTTTTCTCAGTCAACATTTTGTATTTTAATTCCTATCTCTTCTTTACTGATTTACCTCCTCATTTTCTGTGTGTTAGTTTCCCTACTCTTGTGTTCCCATTAGCTTTTTCCTTCCACCTTGGTTTTGCTCTGTGGACCCATGTGTCCCTCCTCTTTACCACCTGACTACCATGCATACTACAGGTTCTCAAATTTTGCAAAGGACTACAGCAATTTCTGTGCTGCACTCTACAAGTCTCTAGTCTGGTAATTGTTCAGGTAGAACCCTAAATCGTATGTGGGGCATCTTCTGTAAAATAGATGAGCTTGTGCTATATAAGCTTTATGTCCTCCTACCTTCTCTACAATTACAGATGCTCCTCTTTGATGTAAAAAGGCAGGGACAGAGAAAGGTATCTGGATATACTAAAACACTTCATAACGTCTTCTGGTGGACATTTAACTGTGAGGTGGATAACTGTAAGAGATTCACCTGCTCACAGGTTTGTGACCTTTCTTTTAAGAGTTAGACACCATCTCAAATAAGGCTGCCATTTCATCTTCACAACAGAATATGGTTCACCTGGTGAAATACTACAGATGTCTTGCAGAAAGCAGAAAAATTGTTGGCAGAGACAGCATTAAAATGCAACAGAGCCTTTTTTTTTGTTTGTTTGTTTCCCATAAATACTAAGGTACCCCTGCAGTGACCTAAAATGAGAGGACAGCTGACTAAGAGGAGATGGAGATAGAGCACAGTCAATGACATCACAAGCACTATCATCACAATCTGACACAGCATCTCTCTTTCCCTTATTTCCCTCATCACATTTTTTTTTTTCTGACCCTGCAACTGCACTTGTATGTTCATACAAATCAAATGACCTGGTGCTATGTTTTTTCACAGAATGTCCAAAAATCTTATTCCCTGGTTTCAGAGTTTAATGGTACATAGAATAATGGAAGCAGATGCCAAAAACAAGAAATCCACCCTAAACCATAAACTGATGTTGCTGACATCGATCCTGCTTCTCTAAATCAGCCCTAAATTAAAATACCAAAAGGAAAGGATGCTTTTCGGAGATAAATTATTTTTCATAGCCTTCAATACACAGCCATTTGCACTTGTGAAAGACAATTACAAAACATTATTCTGAACTTATCCATCAAAGCCAAACAGTGAATGTAATGTACCAGCACGCTCCTCTTGCACTGCTCCCTGTGACTCTGCAGAGATGCCTGGGAAAAGCACAAACCATTATTCATAATTCTGTGTCCTCTCCCACTGCCTTTTTTGTTCAATCCCTTAATGGTCTCACCATCGAAAATCAGAGTACCATCCATTATCATGAAGCTGCATATCCTGGACATAAAGGAAAAAACAAAGCTCTCATTTTTGGACCAAATCCCTTAGACAGGAACCTCGGCCAAGTGAAAGTAGCCTGGCTGAGCTGTGTAAGAGGTTAGGAGGCAGGGGATCACAGGGCAATCTCACTATTTCTGGATGCAAGTTCAGGAAAGAGAAAGCAAAGGCAGATGCTGGTAGCTGTAGCGGGCACCTGAGGACTTGCTCCATGGCTTTGCACACATGGGCCAAGGCTGATCTTACTTTCCCTTGCCACATGCCCGGGCAAGCAGCCCAGCTAATTGCACACAGCATCAGCATGGAGACTCAGCTCCGAATGTGCTCTTTATACCATATACATTGGCCAATTTGACCAACAATACCTCCCGATTCTGACTAGCACCAAAAGGTTGAATAGAACTGAAGGGCCACTGCCAAGCTCAAGAAAATGACTCTGACTTGGGTGAGCAGCAATAAAAGAAAACAAAGAATGAACGGCTGGAAGACGTGCCTTCATAAGGTCAAACATACACTTTGTCATGTCTTTGTCAGTAACTATTGTTCTTCTGCTAAATTTGCCTAATCCCTTGCACAACAAGGTATGTTTAACACATGACTTTCAAAAAAAAAAACATTTTTAAAAAGGAAAAATATTTTTGCAGATTAAATTAATAAAGCTATGAAGGCTAAAAAAATTCAGATGATAGAATTTAACCAAGCCTACCTCATTACACATCTCCTGTAAATTTATTACAGGAAAATGTTACTTAAATGAATTTATTATGCTTTGATTTTTTTTAACTTATTTAATTAATAACTTCTTGATTTATGTAATTTATTTTGGCAAGACCATTGTTAATGAAGCTCTCAAAAAGTACTGTTAGATAAACTCATGCAAAAGAGATGAAGCAGAATGAGGGATTATGTTCTCACACTTCTGAGGCAAAGAAGCCTGAAATAAATGCAGGTTGTGAGTGTTTGGAGCAGAGGGTGCATTCATTGTAATTATTTCAGACTGCATGCTGATTGCAAAAGATTAACATAAATAGGAGCTGTTATTGCAGATGTTTCTATTCTTGCAAGGAAATCCCTTGAATATAGGAAGAGCAGAATAAAAAAAAATGTGAAGATGTTGTACTACAGCAGCATAACTTTTGTTCTATTATTTTTTTCTATTCTGGACATACCAGAAGAAACATAAAGAAAGCTGTTCATCTTCAGGCCTTGAAGGAAAAACACTATTCTTCTTCAGTGACATGACAAAAAGATCTAGATGTAGCCTCACTGCTCAGCAGTGAATGTTTTGGCACATTCCCTCCTCCCTCCCTGCTCCTCCATTTGCAACAACAAATTGGACACATAAAAAAAAAAATTCACATGTAACTTTTAATATTTCTAACTCCCTTTCTATATTAAGCAATGGCAAAATTTCCACTCAGTCTGGAAAAAAATACACAACATTCTTTTGGAAAAAAAATACTCCAAAAATAGTAGGTAAAATTGTCAAACAACAGTATTGGTGGTCAGTATAATATCTCTCATGGTATCTTGTGCTTCGCTTTCTCACTTTGTAATTTGCTTTCTTGTCTCAGTAGGATCACAATGCACAGAAACCAAGAAGAAAAGTAAATGGCTCAGGGCAGGGCTTTTTGACTGTAACTTCAATTTGCTCAAGTCTAACACTGCAACAGTGTTTTAAAGTAGAATTATACAGCTATTAAAGCTCTTCGGTTATTTGTGGACCAACTGTATGAAGTATCCTCCACACTCAGAGATATGAGTCAAAGATGCTGTGGTCAGTAAAGTATCTGTCTATAGGCTGAACACTATTTCACAGAATCACAGAATATTAGCAGTTGGAAGGGACCTCAAAAAATCATCTAATCCAACCCCCCGCCAGAGCAGGATCACCTAGATCAGGTCACATAGGAACGCGTCCAGATGGGTTTTGAATGTCTGCAGAGAAGGAGACTCCACAACCCCCCTGGGCAGCTTTTTCCAGCGTTCTGTCACCCTCACCATGAAAAAGTTTCTCCTTATGTTTTACATGGATCCTCCTATGTTCCAGCTTGCACCTGCTGCCACTTGTCCTATCATTGGACATCACTGGCTCCATCCTCCTGACACTTGCCCTTTACATATTTATAAGCATTAATGAGGTGACCCCTCGGTCTCCTCCAAGCTAAAGAGACCCCGCTTCCTCAGCCCTTCCTCATAAGGGAAACGTTCTGCTCCCTTAAGCATCTTTGCAGCTCTGCACTGGACTCTTTCAAGCAGTTCCCCGCATTTCTTACAGTATTGTGTTAAACATGAAACAAACTGGTCATATGGGGTTTCCATACATACATACATCCATCTCCACGTACGCTATGTTCCACAGTCACAAATGGCAGGGATGTCAGGGCAGTCAACTACACCACCACAGGCCAGACCTCAGAGCTTTACTACACTGCCTGGAGATCACAGGGTGCAAGCACCTTGACTAATTGATATTCCTCAGCCCTGGGCTTGCTCTGTACTGGATGGTGCCAGGAAGATGTTAGATGTGAATCCAGTTTTCTTGGCCTGGGAAGGACAATGTACTCTGCTGCCTGAGACTCGCTGTGCCACAGGGCCACTGTCCACCAGGTAGGCCTGGAACTCTGAGAACCTCTGCTGCCCAGCTGTGACAGCAGATGGGCCTTGCTCCTTCCCAAAAGAGATCAGGACATGAAGGATGGTCACATTGTGGCCAGTGGTTTGAATGCTGCCAGGAACCAAAAACTGACAGAGCATGTCTGCCTCACAGCACAGACATTGCTACAGCACCTAGATAAGAGTTTTAGTAGCACACTCCTCTGACAGCACAGCACATCTCATACTCCAAATTTGTCCCTCTATTTCAGTGTTATGAAACATCATCATCAACTGCAGTCCAGGTATGGCTTTAAAATAAAATGTCCTAGCAAAAGCAACCACCCTGTCTTAACATTTGCAGAGCGACTTTCAGTGGAGTGGATTTCATGGGATTTCTGAAGTCTTTCCACACCAATTTTATAATGCCACAGGTTTCCACAAGCATACCTAAGGGCAGACTTTGGGTCTCTGTATATATAATTTCTTCTATTCACTGCCAGCTGCAAGGGATCAAATGCTGACAGAGCACAGAAGCCATTCTATGCAACAGCGTTGTGGAGGAAGGAAAGCACCGTCAGTGGCAGAGGGAATTCACCACAAACACAACACAACCGCCAGGGCCTGAAAAAGAAGGAACAAGCGAAATGCTAAGAGAGAAATGCTGCTTCCCCAACGCAGAACGTTAGGTTTGCAAGAGAAATTTTACCATACTTGCAGAAGGGAAGCAGGCAATTTATGGGCACAATTACAAATTCTGCAAATCCTTTCCAAAGGACTGTCCTTGAACAACTGAAGCAAGATCCCCATCTCCCTGAACTAACTACATAACAGGGCTCAGCAGGAATGAAATAATGAAATGCATTGTATGACTGTCACTTTTATCATTTTGAGAGGAATCTTGTTTTAGCAGCCTGTCAGATGACAATGGCAGATATGAATTCAATAGATAATACTGAAGTCCCAGAAATAGTTATTTCAAGTATTTTTATATCACAGGTTAGGAACAATACCTCACTTCCCAATTGGACATATGCTGTGTTTAAATCAGTATGAATAACATCCATTCTAAAGGTGTTTTCATTATGATTTCACGTAAGTCTATCACAAGCTGAGACAGCATGCACATTATGGACATAAATCTACTATGGCTTACACCCACCTTAATCAAAGCAACTTCAGTGAGCTGAGATTTATGCAGGTTTACCTCAAGTCTTTAAATGCAAGTGATTCTCAAACAAAAAAAAACAAAAAACCAAACAACAAACAAACAAAAAAACAAAAAAAACAACAACCAGAGAGACGGGGTGCTGTCTGCACATCTCCTGCATGGCCAGTGACAGGAGATGGCTAGCTCAGCAGCACTGCCTCTGTGCTGCCCTCTGCACCCCAGAGGAGAGGA
>JAAGNO010005557.1:0-11392 GCA_033439905.1 Ceryle rudis | reverse complement strand
AAAATAGAAGGTCAACAGGGGATAACTTTAATTCAAACCATGCAAATATTCTGTAAAACAAAAATCCCTCAAAAAAAACCCACAAACAAACAAAAAAACCAAAAAAAACCAAACCAGAAACAACACACACCCAAGAATACCAGTGTTTCCAAAACAAACAGCAACCTAATCACTACTGGAAACACCTCTGTACAACCCTGGTCTCAGTTCTTAAATTATGTGCATCCCTGCAGCTCCTTCTCTTAAGGATCCAGCTCTATCCCCAGCTGACCCATCCATCAGCAGTTCCAGCAGGGGTACAGAGTGACCAGCTCCAGGCTCCTGCACTGGAAGTCTTTTCCTGCTCCATGTAAGCCTTTGCCCACACGAGGTGTTAAGTCAGTGCATGGGAAGAATCCTCTGTAGCTGACACATCTAAGAGAGGGGAAAACATAACTTCCAAAAAGCAGCAGCAATGAAAAAGAAAGAGACAGTCAGGTAAAAATAAAACATTAACATGTTCAGGGACTGCAAACATTTTCACTAGCATCCAAATATTTGAAAGGAAATAAAAAGTAAACTTTGTGCAACTCACTATGCTATAATAAAACATTTATTTTCTACCCTTGATTGAGAAACACAGGGGTGCTGCACTTGCCCAAGCCTGTTAGAGACTTTTCTGTTCTATTACCTGAGAACACCTTACCTTCTTTCCTGTTCAGAATGATCAATTTCCCCCGAGAAAGAAAAGACCTATCCACCTCCCATTTCAGACCTTTTAAGATGACTCACATCTTCTAAAATTCCTTTTCTTTGTTGCACCAGCATCTCTAATGGACTTTGTTCTTTAAACATTACTTTGGTTCAGAGAAAAATTAGAACAGAGTTTTAAAGTTCTGGGGAAGGAAAAACAACAACAACAAAAACCACCCCACACAAACATGTGGCAAGTTAGGAGATTTTAAACTCATGCTGCAAAATGCCCCATGCAACTCCCCCATTGCTGAGAACATTGAAATCTCACCTACCCACCCTCCCCTAAACCATGCTGTGCATGAAGGGAAAAGAACAGAGCACTTTCTCAGTTAAGGTTTTGGAGAAGACCTCCTGAAGTCCTGAATCACATCCTTGACCTTATACAAACCATGGCAATTAAGATCATCCTCAACTCACACCAACAGTATGCATGTTGAAAAGCCTCAAAAAGCACCATTTTAGAGCACAGTAAGCATAACTAAGTTTGGCACTAGCACATACTGAAAACTTGCCATCATTCCTCTTACATCCTGGACCAACCACCCATTCTATAAAGAAACTCCTCTTTTGTAAAAAAACCCAGCTTTTGAACAGACTTTTAAGATGACAGCTTCTGAAGGATGCCCATGACTGCTGAGCTGTGAGCTCTTTACACAGATGCCCAGAAACAGAGCCCCTGCCTGACATGCTTCCCCTGGCAGGATTAGGAACTCTGTAACTAGCCCGCTGTACAAGTGCCCATGTCTCAGCCCTGACAAATCTCCATGTCCTGTGCACACCCAAAACACCTCTTTCTCTAAGACCATCAGGGCTACCAAGAAAGTAACTATAGGCCTAGGGAGGATACCCTTTAGTATTAGTGGGATGATTTATCTTTTACCTATCACCAAAAGTACAAACCCTACAGCAAGTGTTTCACCATTCATTCATGACCTTTCTTCCATTCTTTTCATCTCTTCAGATGAGCCTTCTTACACAGGTATTTGATCTGGTACATCCCTGCCACCCCTTTATAGACACCACTTCGCTCTCATGCTGCCCCCATGCCTGACAAATGCAAGCCCAAACTGAGGAACACTGATCACAACACAGCTGATAAATCACTGCTGACAGAGACCGGCACTTTTGTTTGGGGGTTTGGTGGACCTTTGCAGTTTTGGTTTGTTTGTTGTGGGGTTTTTTGTTTGGTTTTTTTTTGTTGTTTTGGGTTTTTTTGTGTTTTTTTTTTGGCGGGGGGGGGTTTAGTTTGTTTTTTTCCCCCCTTTCTGGGTGGGCAGGGAAATCAAGCTCCTCCTTCAAATGAACTCAGGGCCAAACACCTAATGAAAAGAAGAAGAAAAAAAAAAAAAAGCTTTCACCAAGGAGAACTACAATACAATGTAAGAATGCAACATGAACTTTAGAACATCCCCACAGAGCCTCCAAAGTCAATAGGTATACCCCAAAGACATGTTTTTACATGGTCATAGGTGCAGCAACAAGGCGCACAGAGAGCCTGCAAATGCTCAATTCCTTCTGCAACACTGACATCAAGATGCCAGCACCACCACTGCTGTAGGGCAGCAGGGCATCTGACTTTCAGCTCAGCATCTTCTTTGCTTCTTATCACAATTGTTGAATAGCAATGTTCTCCTTATTGCATCTGCAGAATACTATGTTCCTCTCTAATCTGAAAAAGTATAGGCTCTGGGGCAGGAAGCAGGTTTCAAAAGGTTTACACAGATGGACTTTGGTTTTTACCATTCTGTTGTGAAAATGGTGAAAACATAATTACACTCTTCTAATATATCTTGGGTTTGTTTTGGAATTGGAGGTAGAGCACTCGCTTTTAGTTTCCTTTTTCCAGGTTCATTCTTTATTTAGTAAGAACTATAAAAATTCTTTTGAAGTAGTAATATATTTAAGACTAATAAAATTCAAGTGCAAAATATTTTCAGAGGCAGCTTAGGTACAACTACTAAGTTGTCAAATCAAACCATCTAGTCTAAGTCATACTGGAGAAGGGACAAAAGTTTATAGTTAATTTTTCAGACCAAAATGGAACTGTTTCCAGGATCAACCCTTCTATCCACAATGCTACTCAGCAATTCAAAAAAATTAGGCATATGGGTAAAAACAGTGAACCTGAGCATAGTGTCAATGTTAGCAAGAAGTCCACTTCTAACCGGTCTCCAATTCTCCACCTCTACTCGCATCAACTGACCACCAGCTCAGTACCTGCCATCAAAAACAAAACATACCTTTTTTTCCTAGATGACAATAGTGAAGTGCATTTCCCTGATAGCTTAGAAAATGTATCATTGTCTGTCAGCTGTGGCATTTAAATCACTAAAAAGTTACATTTAAGTCACTAAAAAGTTACCCTGTCAGTGCCCTTTACCTGCAACTGACTGGTCCAAAATGAAAGGAA
Organism: Ceryle rudis; assembly: GCA_033439905.1. NCBI lineage: Eukaryota > Metazoa > Chordata > Aves > Coraciiformes > Cerylidae > Ceryle > Ceryle rudis. The sequence goes on along the minus strand of JAAGNO010005557.1, from coordinate 8,247 downwards.
AAAAGAACACATTGGAAGGGCTGAGTTGAATGCTTTTAGCTATTAGCTCCTGCATACACACTTAACATCTGCAGTTACGAAAGTGTTACTTCTACTACAACACAGGTATTTATTAGATTCAACCCCCTGCCTTCAATATGTTTAGAAGTAATAACAATACTCTTTTTACTAAAACAAAACATAAAAAAAATTGAGGAAACTATGAATGCACAGGAAATTGAGGCTACTTGGAGTAGCCAAGTGAATGGAAGAACACCCATGGCCACAGAATCACCCCCCCCACTTCCCAGTGTTTTGCATTAATGAAGCACTATTCTGCAAGTCTGGTAGGATTTTAGTCTCCCTTTACAGTAGCCCAAGTGATTTCTCAGTATTCAAAGCTGCACTCCACAGCTTCTGGAACTAGAATTTAGAACTAGAAGTTTTAGCCCATATGATTAAAATTGCTTCATTAAAACAAAAAACACCAAGACACAATAAGCCCACAGAAAGTCAGAGCTTACCTGCTCTGCAACTCCACAGCAAGAGGAAAATAAAGGACCTGTGCAACCTGCAGTGTCCTCATTCACCTCATCTTTTTCTAATGATTCCCCACATAACTCAAACATCCATAGGCTTGTTAAAGCAATTTACTTATCAAAGCATTGCTTGCCAAGTCATGCATGCCACAGTGAAAAAAATACTAAGACGACAGAGCATGGAGCTGACACTGCAGGAAGAGAGTTTCTCTCTGGGAAGGCTAGGTGGTTCTTTGGAGAAGAAACGGAGTCTGTAGAAATACGTTTGTGGTGTGGTGATGTGATAGAACCACACAGAAAGTCCAAATTGGAATGGTATTTTTCTACCCACTAATCCTGAAATCAATGCAAAATATGTATTATTGGATCTGACCTGCAGACTGATTTCATGTCAAGAAAGATCCCCAGCATGACAGCTTTTGTATATAAAAAAATAAATACACATTCATGAGCCAAAAATCAGTGGCAAAGGTGTAACAGCAAATATCCCTATGGCAAGCTTGTGAGAAAAAGCCATTCTCAGACAACAAAGATTGAATGTGAGAGGGTACACCAATTACTGCTGCACAAACCAGATCAAAAGAACAGCACACAGCTGATATGTTCATAGTTGTTCATGCAGCATGACAATGAGAAGGCCTGAGATGGTATCAGATAATACAACAGCATACATTCAATTTTTAACAGGTTCATGAAAATTTATTTTCTCTGCTCACAACCAAGGGAAGCTGCAATGCTACTGACACTGCACAGTTGATGGCTGCTGTTCAATGTGTTAAAAAAACCCTGCTATAATTAAAGAATTGCTTGGCCTCTGTCCATTTTGTTCTACATTGCTGTCTCACACTAGCTTAAAAGAACTGATAAAGTTTGTTGAAAATGTGGAGGGGATAGTGGGGGAGAAAGAAAAGTTAAGCTCGACTAGTTCAAATTAGGCAGTATTTGTACAGAAGGAGCACCTGCCATGACCGGCGAGAAGAACAGTCATGTTGCTTCACAAGAAACATTTCTGGATCAAAAGCTGTTGAAATACCATTTGTATCTATCAAGATTTTTTTCTGAGCCAAAGACCTAGGTTTCTTCCATGTCTAAATCCTGTTATCGCCTACTCTAGCAAAAGGGGTACGTATGCATGAGATCTACCAATACATATACCATGTAACTGATGACAACAACAAGCGGAATACATATACAATGTCTTCTGTCAAAAGGCAAAAAACAGAAGGGTTCGGGAAACAGAAGCACCAATACATTTTCTTAACAGAAATTATTAACTCTTCAATAACAAAAGTCTGCTTAAAACCAAAAATGGTATCGGAAAGCTGGTCTGTAGGGAGACAACATCTCAGCTTTCCAGCCTCAATACATCCTTACAGGGAAAAGATTGCCCATTCACTGCATGCTGTCATCTATGCGAGGCTTTTAAATCAAAGCTGAGATGTTCCATCTAAATTGGTGTGCTTTTGTTGCTTGCAGTGTGCAAGAAGGGACAACTGAAGGTCTGAGAAATACTGTGATACGATGTTAGGAGTTGTTTCTAAGTTTGAAGATCGTTGTTTCACTCTAAATTTGAAGATCCTAGAAAACAACAATTTCCTATTTATATCCATTATTACAACGTGATGTAGACAATTTTCTCTGAAACAGTTTGGAGTGTCTCAGCTCTAAAAAAAGAGGAGATATCCTCGTAGCTGCAGAGTGAAGATTGACACTTATCTACAGAACAGGACCATGCATACCTGTGAACAGCAAAACCTGGAAGTAAGTACTTAAAAGCAGTTCTCCTCTGATACACACCTTCTCTTTTTAGTGCCTGTGCAGAGTGGGACTGACACGTATACATGAACATTAATACTCTATTACAAAGTTTTTAAAAATAGACTGTTCAAAAGTCACCAATTCTCAACTCTGACTTGGTGTCAACAAAACTGAAAATAAGGGCAGAAAGGAGGTTAAGGAACACTACCAGACTATTTGAAGGTTGCAATGGCAGTTGTACTCCGTTAGCTTCATTTCAGGAGAACAGAAGTAAGGGTCATTCTCTCCTTTTGACACTAATAACTCTAAATTATGTTTAATAATACAGAAGAAACAAAATAAATTTTAAAGACAGTATGTGGTACACCCAGGGGAAAGAATAAAAAAAGCAAACCACCAAACCCTGGCCAGATTTGCTGACCCCTGGATTTACTGATTCCCAGTCCTGTGAACAGTCTCCCACCTTTACCTTCCCTCCTCCTACTTCTGCACATACTGATTCAAAATTTTTGTTCTTATCAAACACTCTTTTTGCCTAGATAAAGTATAACAGAACACCACCATCTCAAAACACATCTTCAAAATAAAAACAAGCACTACAGAAGCTGTTTTTAGAAGTGTATGAAAAGGGTTTTTTGTACAAGGTAAGAGTGTATTGAAAACAATGAACAAATACTGCTATTCAAAGAATTAAAAAAAAAAAAATAAATGAAAGCCTAAATAGATTGTGCCAATTTTCATTGCCTAACACAAAATAAAAATATGTTAGAGTCGGTAATTAAAAACCAGTAGCTTAAATGTATTTTGGTTTTAATGTTCATAAGCTGAATTTTCATCAATAAGATCTATAACCATCACTGCTTGCTTAACAACATGACCTAGCAGGCAACCTCATATAAAATTTGTTGTAGTTCCACTTCTAAAAGGAACATGTACCTGCCTTTGTCCTTAAAGTACTTGCATGAACTGAACACTGTATGCCCAGTGCTTTTGTTTCTTTTTAATTATAATGCCTTTGCAATAGCAAACAGCATAGCTTCATCTGAATGTCCAAAGGTGTTACCCTTTTGTTGCAGATTATTCACATGCACATAAAATGTATACTTTAAGTATTTCAAAAATACTTTGCATTAAGAAATTCTGCCAAAGTGATGTACATTTGTAATATAGATGAGGGAAATAACCCTGATGTGCTTTTCACACGTCCCACTAACTCTCAGTACAAGCATATTAAATACTCAGACGTTCAAGCACTTCATTGAAATGCTGAATACTCATGATCTTTACATAACAAAATAACTGTACTTAGTACAGTTGCGAAAGTTTTGGTAAACTGCAAAAAAAGTACTCCCTTTAATATGAATACCACATTTGTTGGGGGAAGAGGCAACTTTCACAGCAACTTTGACAGAAAAGAAAACAATAATGCTATTAAAACTGAAAACACCTAGAAAGTATGCCTCTCAAGACAGACAGCCTGTCACTAAGGTATGCCACCTTTAGAAATACATGCCATATTAGCTGAGGGTGTCCATCCAAAGGATGGAGCAGGAACATGAAGTGACCTCCCCAGGAGTGCACTCTGCCAGACTTCCACAATTTGTGTAAAATACAGGTTGTTATGTAAGCATGGCAATATCCAGATGATATTTTGCAATTGAAAGTGACACAAATTTAAAATCCATCTCCTACCCCTTTCTTTCCATCTTCTACTTTCCTTTTGCATAGTTTCCCTTTTCAAACTTTTTTTTAATTCAGTTTGTCTCCTTTTATTGTCACCTTATAACTAGACTTTTCATTTATTGTTCCTTAAATAATTAGTTTCCATTTGCTTTCCTGCTTCCAAGCCAAAGCAGCATCTCATTAATGGGCTATCACTCATTTCTATCACCTTTCACTTTCTCTTGTTATCATATCTCTATAGTACCATTTGGCAGGCAGAGATCAACTTTTTTCTGCTTCTCAAAACTTGAGTTAGCAGCTTTATGAAACTGTTATTAATGTAGGACAAAAATCACTTTAAAAGCCACATACTAGCTAGTTGAACTGACCCTGAAAAGCAGGGGTAAACCTTAATCAAGTACATCGAGATCTGTAGTGCTAATTTTCATCTCTATTTAAGTAAAAAATCCAATTACCCAGTTCAATGTATTTCTGAAAAGGCCTTTTACGAGCCTCATTTACTCAAGAGGCATTTTTATCTCCTTTCTTTCTGTGGAGTTGACACACAACAAGCTAAGTTCAAGCCCTCAGCAAAGCTCCTAGTCCCACTGAAATCAACCAAAACATATTTTCTGAAGTCCCATGGCAAACCCATGGCACAGCAGGGAGCAGAGCCAGTGGGCTATGGTGTAGCCCCACCACCCCCTTCTTGCTTCAGGAAGTCAAACTACCTTGTTCAGTCACTACCCTTCTCCTTGCCATCTTCTACTTCTCCCCTATTTTGAAGGCATCTGGCCTTCTTCATCGGTTCCCTTTCTCTCTTTTTTTTTTTTTTTTCCTCACCCCTATAAAAGTTCATACCTACCAGATGGAGATACCCCACTTTAATTTGGCTACCACTTTTTCCTCACTATGGAAAGCAGAGTCCAGGAGCTGTGCCAGTCCTTGCAGTAAGAGGCTTTTCCCATGTCCAGTGTTGAAGTCAGTGCAGAAAGAAGGTATTCAATAGAGCATTTAAATATCCAGAGGGAGAAGACTAAAAGTTACTTTCTTGTTATTCTTCAAAGTTCAAAAACATACCTCTGTGTAAAACAAGCCAGAGCCAGCTACACATGCTGCTAAGTCTACAAGGGTAAGCAATGGATGTCACCAATGGCAAGTATGGGCACAGACACCAATGACCCACAAAGATCTTTATGAAGCAGGAGTGTAATCTTTAATCATTGTGAAATAATGAGATCCTGTTCCACAGTGGGTTTGGGCATTGTTTATCTGAACCATGAGCTCAGATGAAGCAGCAAATAAAAACGATACCAGATCATACTGCTTTTTCTCAGAGGTGCTCCCACATCTCTGTTGTGCATCTAGACTAACAAACTGCCCCAGAATGATTAGAAGCAGAGGTTTAAATCCATCAGAAGAGAACTCTAAAATTGATGCTACTTCACCCACAGCACTTCAGATTTAAGAGGAGAAGGCACACCTTGTTCATGCATGTATTTACAGGCTGTAATCCATTTTAAAATATTTACTGAATGTGCTATAATTCCTACATCCTTACTGCTTGTAGTTTCTGTAGACATACTGACATTTGATTTGTACCCGCACTGAAGTGCTCCACCAGAACTGCACTTTCTGGAGGTTACTTTTAGTAAATAGTATTTAAAAAGGCTTGGCCAAACAAGCCAATGTAAATGCTACATATTCCATGAACTTAAATGATTTATTTTTGGCTCAAAGTACCATCACTTTAAAATAAGGTTCTGTTTAGCATTATTATAAATTTCTAAATTTCATAGCTCAAAGCATCAGTTTTCTTTAAACTTACAAAGAAATTTTACTGAATGAAGCAAAACTATAAAGATTATTTTACAAGCCACAGAACATTAAATTAATCTGCATTCTCAAGTGAGGGCTGATCCAAAGACCACACAGGGAGATGACAACAAGGATGGTAGTTATATATAAATCCTGTAAGCCGTCACAAATGCAACATTCTGCTCTGAGACAAAGTAGCCTCCTTCCTCAGTCCATCTTCTGATTATCTGAAATGGTAACAGCAAGTATTTCTACACATACTCCTGCTTGCTTAAATTATTCATTTTATTTAAAAATTTAAAATCTTCCTGCCAGTAAGCATATATCCCTTGTGTTACTCTCAAATATTCCTAGTGAAGTGACAGGAAATTTCCTTACAAGCATGATTCAGAAGTACCTTATTATTTCACCGAACATCTAAAGGTGATTTTGTAATAAAGCAATACATTTTCTCTGGGTTTAGACAGCCCAGTTAGCACTTCTGAGTAAGGCTGAATTTTCTAAGTTTCAGTTCTACTACTTGGAATTTACTTCTTGAGCTGACTTATGCATTTGCTCTGAAGTTACCCTGCATTAGCAGTTTCAGTGTGAGCAGCAGGTTTCTTACCTCCCAAAAGATCTGAAATATGGACCCTGTAGAGCACATGGAAGAGACAAACACATTATCATTAAATCTTGCTGTTCTGTTTATCTGTGGCAAAACTCTTATAGATTTTGTTGGCACAGGACTGGATTCAGGGCATGAACTTATATGCCTATTAAATTATACTTTTTTCCTAATAACCCCTCATTTGAGGCAAAACACACTGATTCTTGATAACTGTAGATACAATCCCCTTCTCATTCACTCAGCTCCTCATCTCCAACATGCCAAGGAGCTTCAACTGACCCTAAGGCAATGGAAAACAATCACCCACTGGAGCTCATCTTAGTTGGACTGAAGTCAGCAGACCTCAGGGAAGGCAAGATCAGGGCTAAGCGATTCAACCAGCAATAGCTGAATAAATATAAGACAACCCCAAGTTCTTCTACTACGAAAGTCAAAAACCTCTCATTCGCACCAATAGGCTCATCCCCACATAGTACCATATGCTGGATCTGACAAATGGCCCAATCCTGCTGGCTTGTCAGGATATTACTACCTGTAGGAGTAATCCCACAGAAACCCACAGCAACTATTCAGAAACTAGAGAATTAGACTCTGAACATAGAAACAGTTTTGCAAATTAACTGATTCTACAGCTTAAATACTTTCTGTGCCTCTAAATCAAATGAGGCCCACTGTGTGCCTAACCTTTTTAATTAAATTACTAAGAATAGTATCAACAGGTAAGCCATGCAAACACTGTGGTGCTCTATATCAAAGTCTTCACGCTACCACTTTCAGTAGGGTGAGATGCACACCTCGAAATTTAAATCTGCAAATTATGAGACAGATTATCCCAAGAAAAAAAATAGTTGCCAGTTATTTTTCAGCATTCAGAAAAGGCTATCCTAGTCAATTTCTGGCTCAAAAACTACGCAGTTTCCTTTCCTTGACAAATCTGTAACATTTTCTCATGGTTATTATTTTTTAAAATAACTACAGTCACCTCAAAGGCATGACTTTGTCACTTTCATATATATATGTAAACAACTCTGGGCTTAATTCTTTGAAAGGAACACTAAATGTTGTTTGCCTGCTTTTCATTCTGACTCTTAAGTACTTGGTTAATTCATGCTTTTCAAGTTATTTGGCTGGTTTTGTTCTGTAATCACACCATTTCTACTGTGTGGAGACATACTGAAAGACTGAATGGTAAACTGCAGCCTGAATCACTTTGTGATTTTCTACCGGATACTTTAAAATCTTCTAAATCTTGAAGGCAGGAGCCAAAAAGGAAAGAAAAATTCCCACTGCCACATCCGAGACGTTTTCAGATTTTTGGAGAGGGGAAATTCTGGACGCGTAGATAGCCAGAAAGGCGAGAGAAGAGCCTGCAGTTTACAGACCTAGCACTCGCACACAGAAAGGACCCGCTACCCGCTCACTGCAAGCGACCATGACATTTCTGTGCGGGCTCTAAGGTGGCGGCTGTACCCTGCTCGGGACGCCGGGCCACCGCCCAGCCTCCCGCCGCGGCGGGACACCTCGCCGGGCCGAGGGTCGACACATCCCGCCAAGTGCCCGCCCAGCTCGCCTCGGAGGGCTACATCTGCCACCCAGGGAGCCTCAGCGACCCCCGCTATGGTCCCGCCCGCTACCTTACCCGGCGGCGGGGGCGAGCGGGAGGCCCGGGGCAGCGTGGTTCACCTGGGCGCAGCAGGCGCTACTCCTGCAACCCGGCAGCCGCCCGCTGCCATTTGTTGCTCACGTTCAGAGAGAGCTGCCCGCTCCGCCCCGTCACAGCCACTGCCGCCTGCTCCGTAGCAACTAGTCCTGGTACATTTCTAAGTGGAAAAATCCCACGGCAACACACGCGGCGTCTTCCCACCGCTCCCCGCCTCCCCC
>JAAGNO010005556.1:0-57807 GCA_033439905.1 Ceryle rudis | reverse complement strand
ATTAACTTCTTGGAAAAACAGATTACCAACAATTTTTTTTTTTTTTTTTTAATGCTTAAAAGCAATGCAGAGGAAGCACTGGCAGGCTGTGAGCTCTGTTAGAGCCTGCTGGACTCCACTCGAGGCAGGACTGAAGGACACCAGCACCATGAAACACCAAACCTGAGCTGGCTGCCGTCAGCCCAGCTCTCAGCTCTTTGCATGTGCTTCATTCCAGACAGCCCCTACCCAAACAATGTCATGATCTCTTTCAATAGCGTGTGAATATGCTATTTTTAAAAACCTCCCCCACACCAGACAGATCTTGGCTGCTGTAAATGCCATTCTACAAACAAAAAAACCCCAACCAACCAAAAAAATAACCCAAACAGCAAAACACCAAACCAAACAATATAACCACACTACAACAAATCTCATTTCACTGGAATTAACCATGAAAACTGTTCTTCCTAATTTTGCAGTGAAATCCCTGTATAAATGGCAGTAAACACCTCCATTCAGGAGTATGGACCCATGAAAACACTGCCTTGATATACACAAAACTTCTGCTTATAGCTGCATATTACAAGCAGGTATTTGGAAAACACTGCTTTGAGAAGCAGTGGGAACTACTCTGGTAGCAAAATGGGAAAGTTAAGGAATATGCAGAACTGCAATGAGATACAGTACTTCTGTGGTGTTAGGAAAAAAAACCAAAACATGGAGAAGTGTCTTTAAGGTGACCCACTGCCAGTCCTTCACTGGTTGCCTTCTTTCTTTTTCTGAAAATGGTCTCTCAGTTCCTCCTGTTGGCTCTATTCTACTGCACAGACACCATTCTACACCCATCGCAGAAGGGATCAGGGTGCCTGAGGTTCCCAGCAGCGCGCTGTGCTCCCCGGCGGGTCGCAGTTGCCCATCCCACACAACGCTCTCCTGTTACTGCGCCTAATGCAGGAGTTTGCCAGGCTCCAGAAGAGCCACCCAGCAGGCGGGTGAGGAGGACTTCGCCTTGAGGACCCTGCTCCAAACCACCTGAGGAAGAGACATCCTTCTCCAAAGCAAACTCCCAAGCCAGGGGGTTTTTGGATGCGCTAGCACAGGTCTCTCTGCTGGACAGACAGCCAAATACGTTGGGAGAGGCTGGTTTTGTCACAACACAGAAAGGGAAAACACCTGAGTTCCTAGAAACTTTGAAGGTTTACAGAAGTTGTCCCCCAGAAGCCACAGAACTAAATCGAGACCTGCAGCTCACTATACAGAAGGGAAAGGCAAGCTGGACTCGCCCTTTCTTTACATTTTATTATTCCACATCAAAGGAAATATTTTGGCATATCTATTTTACATATTTGCATTCCTAAAATAAAGCATCTGCTTAACACACTATTCAGACTCTACAGGGGACAAATTCTACTTTCACAGATACCCACACAACTGTGGAGAAGTCAGTGATTAGAAAACGTTGGAAAAATTGGACACACTGCTCAGGATTATTTTTCTGAGCTGGTTCTCTTCTGCTTTCCCACTCCTTATATAATAACCGTGTCCCAATTTAAAATGCCATTTGCTGCATTTATTGAGACAGTTGTTACCTTTGATAAAAGTTATCACCTGGCTCTGCTGAGAGGTTTAGGGGTCTTTGTGAAAGCCTGGCCACTGGCCTTTCTTTCCAAGCTGATCTGGGTTTTGGATGTAGCATGCAGAAGTTTGGCTGGATTCACAGTAAACGAACCCACCATAGTTATAGCTCTCTGCCTACGCCTCTGTGTAATAGTACTTTACCTTACCTGGGATAACAACTCTACTAAATCTGTTTCATTTTTTATCAAACTTGGGCTTTTTTAATATGAAATATAAAACATTGATATTCTTATTACATCCCGCGAGGGAAAAGAAACACCATTTGCTATAATCAGGGGAAATGTTTTATTGCCTAAGACATGCATTTATCTCCCTCACAAACAGAAGTCATAAAAAGAACATACAACTGGTTAAATGTTACTTGATGTACCTTAGGTCCCAAATGGTTTGCTTTTGGTCCTGCGGTGTCTTGTGGAATTAAATCCAGGCATGAACACAGGTTAATGCTTTTTCTTTCCTTTTAGCAGAACTCTTGTCAGTCTGGCCCACACCCCAAGAGCTTTCACTTCAGACTAACCTGCAAGCAGCACTGTGGGTCTCTCCTTTACTTCTCCTTCCCAATGCTCCACCGATTCAACACTAATTAATTATAAACCTCTGTTCTTAAAGCTCTTATATAAATCTCTGTCCTTGTTGCCATCCTGCAGATCTATTCAGTGATCACACTCTTACTTAAATCATATAAGAAAGACTGGTCTGTCCCTTTTATCTGAAAGGTTGTTAAGGAGGCCCAAATTCTAAAGCTTTTTGTAATGAACTGCTCTTTCTTGAAGACAGTTTACCATCAAGCATCCTTCCAGGTCTCATGAAGGGCTACACTGCACAAACCGAGATGACAGTTGTCAGAAGGGAAGGCCAGTCCTTTCCTGAATAGAAAGAAGAACAGACTTGTCTTTTCACTTCTGTCCTTTCTCCATTGTACTTTCAAGGCACAACTGGAGCTCCTACAGCAATAGGTATTTTTTCTTTGCTAAGATTCATTGTTGGATGCTCACTGGTATTCCGAGTTCCTAATTCTAAGCCCACTTCTCTCTTTTATAAATCTGCACATTATTTGTATCTAAAGAACCTGCTTTGTAAAGGCTGCAGTTTTCTGAAACTTGATTCCACTTTCTTCTAGGGCCTTCTGCCTTCCTCTCCTCCTCCTCCTCCCCGCCGCAACGCACTCTCAAAGAAATCTCTCATGTGCACTGCTATTCAAAAATAAATTCAGATATTTGATCTTTTCCATCCAGGCTTCCATCTCACTCCCATTTCCCTGGATTCTGTCACATGTTGCATCATGTGCCGTACCACTAGCTGAACAGCCATACATTGAAAATACCAAACCAAATAAACATCTTCAGCTTGGTATTTCACCACAATACTTGACATGAAACGTAAGCAACTTGTGAAAGGGAGGATTTCCAAGCTTTGGAATTCCACATTGAAAAAGATGGACTGAAATAAAAAGTTTTCTAAAAAGCTCTGCATTTAAAAGAAAAAAAGGGTTTTCTACGGTAGCCACTGTGGATCAGTCACAAATTGCAAGGTTTCCAGTCTCAAATTTTAATTCTGCCCTCTGTTCTAGTGACTGCTTTTTAAGAGTTTTAGACATAGGTATCGATGCTCATCCCTTTGAAGATAAGGGTTCATGTACCCTTTAGCTAACATACTTGCTGTCCAGAGTTTTTCCACACTCAAGTTCTAAGGCTCAAAACTCTACTACAGCTCATTCACATCCAGGTTTGAACAATTTAAGCCCTAGCTCATCAAGAGCTGTTCCAGTAAGTGTGATTGATGGACAATATCAGAGAATTTTCATCTTGATCTCAGAATTCAAGAAAGCAAGTTTGCATGCAAGTATTGCTCGGAATATATGGTATAATAAATTGCTTGTGTCTTTACTGACAAAAAAAAAAAGCCAAAAATTTGTATATCACTGTTTTTCAAATGAACTTCCCAAGATAGGGTGCTTATTTTGTTTTGGGAGAGTTTTTTTAAAGGAGAACTTTACCTGAAATCTTTGAGGGTAATGAATAATAATCAGATTGTACCAGATTGAGCTCTGCTCAGCTGCAGCTACATGTTCTGGAGTTCCAACTGCAAACCAATAAACTCAGCAAGTCATCACACTTTGTTTATTTCTTCTTTTCTTTTTCCTTGATGTGAGGCTTTCCCCCTCCCCCCACAATATAGATCCATATTTAAAAGTTTAACTGAAGAATATCAAGATACATCTTCGGTAATCGGGACCTAAGCATACCCAACATCAACTCTGTAATAGCTACTACAAGCTTGTGCACAATTTCTGGATCAGATTTCTACTACTCCAATTCCAAAGAGAATTCATGAAGCACATCATAATGTGGTAGAGAGACAAGTAAGCCAGTCTAAAAAACAGGTTAGAAAAAGAAATTATATTTTTCCTTTTAATTTTTAAGTATGACTCATTTCTCTTTGACCATGTAACATGCTGGCCTGTGGAGAGTGCTGAAGGATGTCTTCTACAAAGCTCTTTTTTCCAATTACCCTTTTTGGCTTTTGTCCTGTTTTTTCCCAGCTACCCTCTTCGGATTTTGTAAAATCTAACCTCAATTCACCTGTCACCATTATGCCAAGGTTCCTGATACAGAGGAGTACTGAGAACATTTAAGTCACCTGCTAGAGTTCTGACACTTGATCAGCATTTAACGTGTCGTTTGAACAATGCTAAAATGTATTTGCACAAACACCAAGAGATTAAGGCAGTGGAAAAGTTGAAAACACACCAAGTTATTTCCTACACCTGCCTTTGGAAAAAATCTATTTCTGGGAAGGACACTAAAGAAAAAAAATTGCTACAACTTCTATCCCCTGCCCTCCTAATTAGGAGAATGAACAAGATTTCATGGCTCTATAGCATGCTGTCTGGGCTTCCTATGCAGTAGATCCATTAGCTGTTTGCTGGGGGAAATAAAATTAGAAATGTTTTATTATGATTTCCAAATTACTGTGTAACAAATGCTTCAATAATCCTTACAGCACAAAAAAACCCCGTCTGTTTTGCCCAAGAAGCAACTGACAGCTTTCTAATGCAGTTACATTAAAGTGCTTTCCTGAGTGCGCGAGGCACTTTTTAACTAGCTCCTTAGGGCATTGTTAGATATCATTGCTTACAGCCACGGCGAGCCGCCGTGCCGTAACAGCGCTTCCCACTTCCTCCTCATCAGTCAAACACGAGGGGGACTTTACATGCAAGAAAAAGCCTCGACCAGCCAGGATACCAGATATAAGACTGTCGCTTTACATACAATGCAAGCCCAAAATGAACGCACGGCCTTCCGGATGACTCTCAGGGCACTGGAAGGAAGTGAAGAACAACTTCTACAGGTACCTTCTCTCAGGTTAGTAACGTACAGGTGCTTGGGGTCATTTTCAAATGAGAACACATTAGTTTCTTATTTTCTGCTTTAAGCATATAGTGGTCTACTAAATGAGTAAACTTGAAGTAAATCTCAAAGTCATCTCCACCAAAGGAGTGAATCCATTTAATCTAAACGTGAAAACATAGGAATTAGAGAGGGAAGAGAATGCATATTTTGGAAGTAGAGAGGACTAAAAATTATTGATTAGTTAGTTATTTAAGAAGCTAACTATCATGAATTTTACAGCTCTTTCAAGTCAGAATTTGTGGAGATCAGAATCACAGAATGTTAGGGGTTGGAAGGGACTTCTGAAGATCATTGAGTCCAACCCCTCAGATTCAGAAGGAATTCAGTTTTATATATGTATATATTCCAGGGTGGTGAGGCACTGAAACAGGCTGGCCATAGATGCCCCATCCCTGGAAGTGTTCAAGGCCAGGTTGGATGGGGCTTTGAGCAACCTGGTCTAATGGAAGGTGGCCCTGCCCATGGCAGTGGGATGGAAACTAGATGATCTTTAAGGTCCCTTCCAATCCAAACCATTCTATAATTCTAAATTACCTTCCACAGTCAAAGTCACACAAACAGTTCTAGCTAAATAAATCCTTGATAGCTATCTAAAACTGCATCCAAAATTCAGATGCTGCTTTCCAACAAATCATCTTCTCAACACTGTCAGCTCTTATTGCCCAGGTGTACTGGGAGACTGCAAACATGAAACCTCAGCCAGTATCAGACTGCGTTCAGGACAGAGGCAAACCACACAGCTTTCCAGACCCAGATAAGACATAAGACCAATTAACCAAAACCATCCCAAAGCTACGTGATTACCAGCACATCACTTCAAAAAAGGAGTGAGGAGGCAGAACACCCTATTCCTCTTGAACAGATCCTGAGATTTCCCATTCTGTGTGTTCCCTCCCACCAGGGAGGGAATCAGCTGAGAAACCCTGGGGAGCCTCTCACCAAGTGCTGCTTGATACCCAAGTTTGAAGGCCACCTTCTACCCCAGTGACACAAGGGATTGTTGCTGCTGATCCTAGTTCTGTGTGATGAACTTTGTTTTGTTGTTTTTTCTTTAATTCTTCATGAGATGAATTTTATTTAATTCTCAACAGATAATTAGTAAAATTAGAGAGATTAATATGGATTCTTCCACAACACTCAGTCCTCATAAGAATACAGGACAACAGAAGACATTACAGATACCGACCAGAGGTAGAGGAGCATGCAGTAGCAGAAAAGCAAAATATCAGGCCATTTTGGAGAATGACTGATACGATTACAACATGATTGAGCTCTCCACAAGAGAGATAGATGACCATTAACCTTCTTCATTTATCTACCCACATCTACACTCTATATTTCAAGAAGCTGAAACTCTGGCATCATCCCATTTATCTAAGGGGCCAAAGGCAACACATAAGCCACATGGTAGAAAACGTGGCCCTGGGATATACGTTGAGCAGTTCTTCAGTAAATCTTATTTATTTCCTCCTAGTCCTCAATATCTAAAGCTTTTATGTATTCATTATCAGCAACATGTCTAGTAATGTGATAACTTGACAAGGTTCTATTGAAGCAGCTTAGTGGGACATACCGTACTTATGCTGCCTGATAAGGAAACATTCAGAAAGGTCATATCCTCTGTTGTATTCCCTGTCTCTCTGGGCAGAAGCAGTTTGGGGTTTTACGAAAACTAAAGTTTGAAAATATTCCTGGTAAAAGTGAGTGAAAAGCAGTTTGGCTGCATTAGCACAATGATTATCAGTTGCTATAAACCTTCTTGGTACTTCCTCAAAACTGGGATTTTAAAAATAAAAATCTTTGCTAAAAAGTTAACCATGTTGACTAGGATATGATTATGAAAACAGCAGCTGGTCAGCTCTGCACAGCTGTTAGATGTGAAATATAACAATAATACCCCACTGACTGTCTCCTGGAACAACAGAACTGACCCCACCTTGCCACTCACCTTGCTCCCCCCCCATCAGCTGCTGAGCAGTGTAGAAAGTCAAAACAGATGTCAAACAACACAGACCAAAACTCTGACTGCGCCTGATTTGCATTTATGCAAATGGCAGGGAGTAACATTTCTTTTGAAAGCCTGGTGATGTTGGAGACCTAACAGAGCTCGTTCTGTGACTCTTATTTCGCAGAACAAGGACAGAAATCAGAAAAAGGGGGTGGTCAGATTTCACCGAGATCTAGAGATCATCTACTGCCTGAACAGATAGCGCTTGGGGTCATCTCAGGACAAAGATGATGAGCAGCACTGCTCAAGCCCATGATATGTCTCACAATGAAAAGACACTCTGGACCCATATTTGTCACATGTTCTCCTTAGCTGCAGTTCTTGTGACTCCAGGGTGAGCTTGGCCAGACCAAGGAAATTCTTGCTATTCAGGTAAATGAAGACAAGATGACAGCCCGACTACTTCTGTTATGATAACACCTCCAGTGTGAAAGGCAATTTCTCTTAGCAGTAGTTTCTAGTAGTTGAAAGTCCCCCATATTTTCCAAGATGTCATATTGCTTATTCCACTGAATAAATTGAGCTGAGCGGGTCTTTATCATTACCTTCCCTGGTCACTTAATTTACCTTGCGCAAGCAGCATGCAGAGCTCTCTCAAGTGAGTTTTACAAAGAGAAAAATACAAATGTCATTATTGAACTTCATTAGATGCAACCTTACCTTTTGATGAACTAGACTAAAAGCAATGGTCTGACTGCAAGTCTGGATCACAGCTGGATGCCACAAGCAAAATAATAAAATCAGAGAAAAGGAAAAAAAACCCCACTATTAGACAAATTAAAGAATCCTCATTTCAATCAACACCTGCTCATGCTTAAATCTTTTGAAAGACAACCATTTTAAATCCTGGTAAATACTGCAAGTCAGTTTCTTAAGGGTCAAATACAGATTGTTTTTTTTCCACCTTAACTAAGGACACTGTTGGGATCGGAATCAGCAGATTCAAGAGTCACTGCCAGCTGTTCTGCCCGAGGGAGGATTTTCCCCTTGATGAGATGAGGGGCTGAACTTGAAAAAATGAGAGAAGTGCAGGGAGGGATGAATACCCATAACAACCATTTCTCTAATTCTGATTGAAAATCAGCCTCACAGTCAATTTTTTATATTTTTATTGAGTCTCACTTGATGACAGAAGCCCAGTTATTCATCCTACTGACAACACCTACAAGTAAAATTAAAGTTTAATTCTTGGATGCAGTCAGAAAATGGCAGCAGATTCAAGAGGGAGAGTGAAACACTGCCCTTAATTTGTGATGTCAAACCCTCTATGGCCACAACTACAAGACAATTAATCAGAGGAATCATCTCAGGTAACATAGCAGCTTCTGGTTGAAATCAAAAGCTGCTTTCACACCAAGGTACAAACTCCACACAAGCTGTAACTGAAGCCAGAGTGCCACTATGCACAACAGGGAGTGGGGGAGCGGGTAAGAGAATTGTCCCATATTTTATTGGCAAATAATTTTATCAGATCAGAGGACACATTTTAGCTCAAGGTAAAGTTGAGATCAACTCCTCCTTTTGAAGATCAAAGGAAATGAATCCGACGGACTTTGCACCTGGCCCTCTTTACAATATCTCACTGGGATGCCTGGGACTTTAAGAATATGTAGATTCTGACTTGGCCTCAAATCTTGTTCTGAGGCTCACCATTGATCTCAAGACTTAAACGATCTGGCTTTTCAGCAACTTCATCTGTGGTCCTGTTGTGATAGTTAACTACTGTCTTTAAAGAAAAAAAAATAAAGTAGAGCTCAGCAACTGACAATTAAAATCCTCATAACAAGGATCTTACAAGCGTAGACAGAGTTCTCATTCAATTAACAGCAGTCTCTGTATGTTTCAGTGTTCATACCAGGGAAAAGAAAAAAAAACAGGGCAAAATACCCTTCCCCTGATAATGCATTATTTGTTGCATGCAAGGGTTCTGTAAATGAGAAACACACAGATCTTAACCCTCAGGATCTGAGCAGCTCTTCTGCAAGACACAGTTGCTTAGTTCATCCTGCATCTCTCTTGCTTAGCAAGATATGGACTCACTTGAAACCCTTCCTAACAAAAAAAAAAAGTAGGGGTCAGACAGCAATGGCTATATTTATACTGGTAAAATGTTAATTTGGGATTGAAACTGTTAATAGACCATATCAAAGGCAGTTTTAATCACATGAGTAAGTCTAATTAAATGAAAAGGTTTTCACAGGGAGTGTCTTTGACCTGTTTGTTCAAAGTCAAGACTGGTGATTGAAGTCGCACTGCAGGGATTCCAAGATTTGAAAGCTTTGGGATTCCCCTCCAGCCACCTTTGATCCTTACTAGATTCCCTACCTCATGCAAAAACATCACAGAGGGAGATCGCCAACTGCCAGGCCTGCCCAGTTAGAAATGGCAGCCTGGAGCAGAGGACACAGGGCACACTGGCAAGCAGCTCCCACCACAGACAAAACCTCTTAAGGGCCAACTCAGAACCGCCTACGCCTCTTCTCTAGCAAGGCTCCCTCCTGCCTTCTGCTTGCACTGGGAGACGCTTGCTGTCAGTGCCTGCTTCTGCTGTAGTGCAGAAGGCTCCCAGAGAGGAGTCACCTCTGTGTTTCCAAGCACAGTCACTTAGAGCAGCTTTTGCTTCATACACTCCTGTCCCCCAGAGCGTTTCCCGTTCAGAGCAGCAGTTCTTCACACCCTTCCCAGAGCAAAGGTCCTCCATAATGAGAGGATGGTGAGGAGAGGAGGGAGATACTTGTCCTGAGCACTACTCAGGATGGATACTGCAGGGCACTGAAAGTTAAACTGGAAAGGAGATTCTGGGAAGGGAAAGGTCAATGACTGCAATGATAAATTGGCTGCACACTGTCATTTCTTGAAGCAGAAATGTGTACCAGGCTCCATTTCCCAAATGGTTGTCAGAAAACCCAGTATTTGCCTATCTTCAAAGTCTGTCCTCCCTGTTACCTTCAGCCCCTGCCTTCTCATGTTTTAAGCATACGGCAGGCTCAATCCACGTATAATGGTTTGGGTTGGAAGGGACTTTGAAGATAATCCAGTTCCATCCTCCCTGCCACGGGCAGGGACACCTCTCACCAGATCGTGTTGCTCAAAGCTCCGTCCAAGCTGGTCTTGAACACTTCCAGGATGGAGCATCCACAGCTTCTCTAGGCAACATGTTCCAGTGTCTCACCATCCTTAGAGTGGAAAAGCTCCTTCCTAACATCCAATCTAAATCTACCCTGCTCTAGTTTAAAGCCATTGGCCCTTGTCATATCACTACATGCCCTTGTAAAAAGTCCCTCCCCAACTCTCCTGCAGGCCCCCTTCAGACACTGGTAGGCTGCAATGAGGTATCCCCAGAGCCTTCTCTTCTCCAGGCTGAACAACTCCAACTCTCTCAGCTTGTCCTTGCAGAAGTATCCCAGCTCTCAGACAATTCTTGCGGCCTTCTCTGGACCCACTCCAACAGGTCCATGTCCTCCTTAGGTCAGGGGCCCCAGAGCTGAATGCAATACCTCAGGTGGGAATCTTTTTCGATTTGTACAGCTGAACAAAAACATAAGTTGATAGAAATGGATTACATTTCCCTTCAAGAAACTCTGCAGAGAGTGTAAATCAACTGCAAGATGCTGAAGATTTTTTGCTGCTTCAAACAATTAAATCTAAATTTGAGAGTGTCTTAGATCTAACTGAGTTCTTGAGTACGGTCCTCAGCAGGTGTAAATCAGCCTTGTTTCACCAATCCCAGCATCTGCATTAAAACTTGACATGAAGGGACAGAAACCCTAAAGCACAGTCAGCCATCTACTCGGGAGTTACGGCTCCTTCTCCAGAGAAGAACTGCCATACTATGTTTATACAGCTGCCAGCACACCCAGGCTATAACCTTGACGTGGATCTCTATGCCATTAGAAATAAAAATTATGTTAGGAGGCTCTGGAAATAACATTATTCTACTTAAGGTTAGGAATAACTGAACCTCCTAGAAATGAGTTTAGAACTGCAATCCTTAAACAGCAAGCGGGAAGAAGTCAGGCACTGCGGTCACACGCGCCGTAAAACACGCTGTAGATAAAACCTATCTCCTGAGTTCCTGCAGGAGAAACAGAAGAGTCCTGAGACGGAAGCAGGCTGGGAGGGGAGTGCCTATGCATAAAGGTTTGGGTTGTAAAACAACCCTCACGCAGTCATTCTTGGTGATCAGCTCATACAGATGGTGTGCAAGCAGGGGGCCTTTCATGCGTGTTTCTACGTGGCTGAGGTTTTGTAGGGTGTATCTCAAGGAATATAAAATGTGAAGTTTTCCAAAGATGTGAATTAAGAACCTCAGGGAGCAGAAGAAATATCGATTCAACACAGTATGCTGTTCAGTACAGAAAAGTACAGGAGATAATCATCAAGGGTAGCTACTTTCAAACGTGCATGAACTCCCAGGGTAGGACTTTCAGCACCTATTAGCAAAGCCTGCAATGCTCAAACAATTGTCTCAATCATTTTAAAATGGCTTTACAGTGTTTAATTATGACAGATGTCAAGAGAGCCAAACACCTTCATCTTGACCAAGTGCAATGCGGGTCCCGCAAGCTCCTGTCTGATAGAACCAGGCCAATTGTCCACTTATAAAAACAGCAGAAGAGCTATGAGATTTTTAGTTTGGTTTGAAATGAGCAAGGGTTGTTTGGTTTGCAGTAAAGAAGAAATGTTTATTACTTGTTTCTAAAGCAACAACTAAATTAGAGACAAAAATCTTAACCACAATTTAACAAAACATAAATAAAAAATGAGTCCAGCTCAACTTATCTGACCTATGTTATAAATCGGTTTGTTCTTTCCCTCCAGAAACTCTGAGGAAATGATTTCTGATGCCTAGCCTTGAGTTTGACAGATTTCTAATAGCATGCGACTATCAGGCCACTTCGATATAGGTTTTTTACATGTATGTTTCTGGGAGAGGAAAGACAAAATGAGAGTGATGAAAATCTGAAGAAAGGGAGGAGGTAGATGATGGGCTGAAGAGAGGGAATAAGGTAAACTATTCAATTTTTATCTTCAGAGTATTTTTCAGCAGGATCAAAATAATGTTTTTTAGTTTTTTCATTTTTGCATTATTCAAAAAATAAGTAGATATGAAAACTAGTTGGGAACTGCATACAGAAAACTTAATTTTAAAATGGTTCATAAGTTGTTACAAGCATGCGAAAACAGAAGCTTGGCAGAGTAGCCCAAAAAAAATGAACTACAATAATCCTTTTCCAGACAAGCCAAAATAAAACTTAACTCCATAACGACACAAAAATCTGGATTTCTTTGAAAGAGTAATCACCATTAACATGAAAGTTTATAAAAAATAATTAAAGAAACATGCTCTCCATCCTCTCAGTGGGAGGAAGTAGAAGTCAGTGTAAAGCTAGGATTTCTAAATTCATTAAAAAAAAAAGAGAGAAAGAAAAGATGAGGAAAATGTACTGATGCAGTCACGTGACTCTCCAAGATCCCCAGCAACAGGGAATGATAGCCCATTTTCAAGCCGAATCATATAAGGATTTCTGACAATTACTAAATGAGCTCCGAGTGGCCCATCTACTTTTAAAAATTGAATTAGGTATGCCAAAAAGCTGTGAGAAGCATTCCGGGCCTCCAGATCTCCTCCCTTATGGATCAATAGAGCATTCATGAATCCAACCCTGTGCGATGGCAAGGATCTGAGCATTCTACATTATTACTGTGCTGTAGTTCATTTAATGCTACAGCTATAGTTCATTTAATGCTGTGCTGGCTCCTCTTGTATTTTCCTCATATAAAAGTTAAGTATCCACTACAAAAATGAATCATCTAAACTCCAGGTAAAAGCTATCACAGTATGAAAGTTGAGATCATGCTGTGAAAATGATATCAAATGTTATATAAAAAGAGCTATCCTATTGAAAGTGTTTGTGGTTTGCAGTTTACCTCCTGTTAGCTGCTCTCTCTGTATTGATTTCAAAAACCTGTGCAGAAAGCTAAACTCGGGATTTTTCTGAAAGTATTTAGAGTGCAGCCTGTTAACATCTTTTCATAAGTGAAAAACCAATATATATTAAACATTTACACACTAACTACATTAGAAGAACATCAAGGTTGCAAAGGGAAGCACTAAGATGCTATAATTAAGACCCTCTGCAGAACCTTAATTCAGCCCCAGCCCTGTGCGTGTCCACAGTGATACTCTGACTGCATGACGACCTCTTCCCCAGATGACCTCGACACCATTCATCCCAAACCAACACTCTGAATTTGTCCTGAGCAGCAGAGGAGGCTGCCTGCACACACCATCTTCAGTTGCTGAGTGCAGAGACCAGGAACCAAACCATAAAAAAAGGCAGGGCCTAAGCCAGGGAATGAATGGCCACAGGGTTAGCCCTCCTGAGCTCTGCAGATCACACCCAGCCTTCACCACTGCTTCCTACAACATCACGGGCAAGTCACTTGTGCTCACCTTCTCATAGCATTCATTGTAGTATCTTCACTTTGTGTCCTAAGAAAGGCCACCTGAGAAACAAGTCCAGATCATAGAAGACTCTGCACCCATCATCTGCAACCCGGAGTCAGTGGGCAGCCTGGTTTGAACACACAGTATGACTTATGCTGGGGAGAGCTGGGAAAACATCAGAGCCCTGCTATCTCAGACTCAAGCACCCTGCATGCCTTTTTTCCACACACAGGAGTAGGAGAGCCTTACCACTCACCTCAGAGCAAGCCCGTTTCCAAAATAAATGTTACTGTTTGCAAAACAGGTAGCAATGAAAAACCCACAAGGAAATTAGTCATTCTGCGTTCAGTCTTGGTCTCGAGCAGCATAGAGGAAGGCAAGCCTGGGACTGCCCATGCCACAGTGAGAATAAAACAACTTAAAGCTTCACTTATTCAGCAAACACCTTCTACTTAGTGCACAGAACGATGCAGGGGTCCATGGGAAAAAGCAGTGTGTGACCATGTAATTAGAGCGAGTATCAAAATGTATACACACAAGGGGGCCCAATTAAGGCTTCATGGACAGCATTCTTCTTTTTTCTTTTTTGATGCTTGGTTTTATTGCAACGTTCGTGGTTTTGTACCCTTTTATCTCTAATTTCATAGGTTGTTAAAAAAAAAGAAAAAAAAAAAAACCACACAGAAAGGGAGAGAAAAAGAAAGCCTGAAAAAACCTATTGTATGGAATGGCAGTGATACTGAAATACAAGGCTGGAGCTTCATGGCCCAGAGCAGAGGCTTTGGCCACATGAGCAGTGAGAGCAAGAGCAGCAGCCGGCACGCGGAGCAGGCTGGAGGGGAGCAGAGGCAAGGCAGGTGTCCCAGGGACCTGCTGCAGCGCAGGAACACGGCCCACCATCTATCTTGGCTTCCCCTCTGGGGTCTAGAGACTAAAAAGCAAGCCTGCAGAGGAGGCCAGAGTGGATCCAAGCAGAATGAGCACTGTCCACAAAGGTGGAGGGCTGCCTGCTGAGCTGCTACGATGCGCTGTGCCCATGATGGCTTTGCAAAGGGAGCGGCACTACACAGGAACTTGCTGCAGATAATGCTCATGGACGTAAGGGTTGAGACGAGGATAACTCGGTTCAGCAGACAGTCAGGAAGAATTCTTCTCCACCCTGCAGACTGTGACAGCACTGCAGCGTTCAGCAGCACCATGGTCTGCAGAAGGCAGGAGAGCTGAGGGCAGAGCAATGGGCACGGTAGCACCAGGCAACACAGACACTAAAGGGAACGGTGTTTTACCCGGTTAGCCACTAAGTGGAGCTACTAAGTAAGAAAGGTAAAGGAAACTTTTGTTTTGATTCTTAAATCACCTTTGATGCTATTGGAAACGCTGTTTAAATCCACACTCTAAAATAAAAAGGTTGAAGAGTCAAAGAAATAGCTCTAGTTGTCCTGGTCTCTTACTTAGATACTGGATTACCCGCAGCATCTTGTTCTACTTAATAAATGGTTGAATGATTTTATCTTAGAAAGAATGATTTGATTCCCAATCCTACTTCCAGCAATTTAGGTGTGTCACACCCTGCTGTATGTACCTACAAATGCATGATCATGACTATCACTGTTATGAGAACTTCACTAGAGCTGAAGTTCCTGAGAAGTCTCTGGAATGCAGTTGGGGTTTCTCACTGGAATGTCAGGAAATCAACTGACAGCTCAAAAAGTGGGACTGCTCAGCCACTGAGGTGTGTGTTGAAAATGCCACAATGCCTTCTGACCAGAATTAGTAACTCTGCTACATTGAGGGGATAGGCTGAGTTTTTCCTTGGCTGTCACAGTGAAATTATCAAATGGAGCTTCAGAGGAATTCATTTTGTTCATCTGTCTTCCAGGCTGATAAGAGAGGCAGAGAGCTGATACCAATGTATTACATGTTGTGATGCCACACAGCCTTCTCCCTGTCACTCCCAATCCAGAAGCACTGTTATCCAAGCTCAGTGTCAAGGAGAGAGCTCTACCATGGCTGCAGCTCAATCCTGGTATTGCCAGAATGAAACATCTGGGGAGATGTACCCAAATACAGCTGCTGAGAACAGGCTCTCACAGTTCCTCTAGCAGTAGCATGGAGATTCCTTCACCTTGCTCCCTGCACAGCCAGTGGACTGAAATCATTTACTTCACCATGGTGTTCACAATACATTCAGCGAAGTTGTTATCCAACATCCTCTACACGGGGCTGCATTTTAAGGCTATCTTGAAAACTCCACTGTTACAGAAAATCTTTATCCAGTGCCATTTCTCAGACTCATCATGCTTCTATGATCTACTGTAGTGGTTCCACACTATCATAAGATACTTGATGGTTTTGCCTAAACACCACAGAACTGGGGAACTTGGAGCTTTTCCTTTCATTCCGCATAGCCACACAGCCATCACTGAGGTCATGCTAGCTGCATCTCTCTTACCACACCCATGAGGCGTGCAGGTAGAACATTCTTACCAAGTAGCCCTCAGAAGTATAGCAGACTCTATCTCTTTGTCTACAACAAGCAAAGACCATTGATCCTCATGGAAAGCTACAACTCTTGTATTTAGAGAGAGGTGGTGTCTAAAGCAGAGGGGATGGAGTACTCAGGGAGAGGCTTCATTTCAAGTATAATGAGGACATTTAGAAGCATCTCATTCAGATACATTGAAAGGAAGGAGTAATAAGCAGTCCTACACCAGTCTAGTTCCAAGCACAATGAAATCAGCTGGCACTGCAAACTCACTGCTCAGTTAAGACAACATCAGGGATTGCAGTCATCACCTCTTCTCAGAAATGAGCTGAAAGAATATCTTCTTTCACAGTCAGGAGGAGGAAGATAGAAAAGTTGAGCCTGACTCAATGTTCAGGACCAAATGAAGGTGGAGTATTTCATTAGAAACTCAGTTCTTTGTGGACAGTTCTAAACAGAATATTTAGGGATGTGACTCTACTTATTTTATCATAGGATCTTTGATTAGTCATGCAATAACCAAGCTTAATACTTTGTGATTTCCATACACACCAGCCCATGACAAGGCATTCAAGTCATGACTCCACTTAACCAAAGAACATCTCCAGTGCATGTGAGTGGATAGAGAGGCAAAACACACGCCCCTCTCCTTGTGCCCACATAAGGTGGGAACACAAAGAGAGTTCATGAAATACTTTGCTGAACATATTCCCAAGTTTTGGGACTGGACTTGGCACAAAGGAGTATGTTCTCCTCTAATTACACGGTGCTCCAGTAACACCACATCATTTATAAAAGCCCTAACTGAAATTACTAGATAGTTCATTGAAACTATTGTCTCTTTAAACCTATTGTAGCACAACCTTCCACTGATTAATTGCACAGAGCAAGACTTTTGACTTTTAAGATCTTTCCCGAACGTTCCCCTACAGCATTGCCATCAGTTCCACAAGATGCTAGCAATTTCGGTCATGAAAGATGGCAAAGTTAAAAGCGTCTTTCATCAAGATAGTTCTGTTAAAATTAAGTCATGTGAGTCCCAAACATTAAAGAAGGAAAAAAAAAAAAAAGAAGATATTTCTCAATAGAGCTTTGTAATCTTTTCAAATACTAGAAGGTCACTTATGTTTTCAAGGCCGTTTAGCAAGGTCAGGTTGTAATGAGCTGCAACTACTTTATTTGTGATTTGTGGCTCTGAGGGATTAATTGTCCCCACTCTGTCTCATCCACAATCTAAGGCCGAATTGTCAAAATGATCCATGGCTTTCGTCCCCAGGCCCATGGTTTCATTATTAAGGTGCGTTCTAATCGATAGTAG
Organism: Ceryle rudis; assembly: GCA_033439905.1. Lineage (NCBI taxonomy): Eukaryota > Metazoa > Chordata > Aves > Coraciiformes > Cerylidae > Ceryle > Ceryle rudis. Next base: position 40,512 of record JAAGNO010005556.1, on the reverse strand, counting down.
CATTTTTAACATTTTGCCCCTTACGTTTTATCAATCCTTATTATCTAATGACCAATACTGAACTGGCACAAGGTTTTTCAGAAACACACTGACAGATTACAACAGGCAGTCACATGCATTTGTAATTAGACTTCATTACCATTATAAGTGCTGAATGGGAGCAGAATAGAAAGGCAGAAGAAACACACCCAGTTCACAGAGCTTATCCCATTTCTTAGAGCTCCTGCATGAGCCTGTCTTAATTTCAAAACAAAACAAAAAACCTCAACAACAAGAAATTGGGATCTTTTTCAGGTTAATATGTTTCAATTTATTCCACTCCACTGACCTAAGTGATATCAGAAGCTTTGAGAACTATCCATTCATCTAGAAATTATGAAGTTTTGTTTTGACAAACACCCTCTGCAAAACAAAGCAAGTCTGTTACATTTAGCTTTCTTAAATTTGATTATTTAAATTACTTTGATTCTTTGTCACAGTTTAATCTGTTGTCACGTTGATGAGGTAAATACAAACATTTTCTTTTTCCCTTCTGCTGGAAACTGGAACAATGACAGATAACACTGTCTCCTTATCTAAAATCACTACTGGTTTATAAAGAAAGCTGAGGGGACAGATCCTCAGATGGCGTAAACTGGCCTAGTTCCACCGAAGTCAATGGAAATACACTCATTCACATGTGCTGAACGTCTGGCTCAGCAGTGGTCATTAGAAGAATATTGCCCAAGAGTAACATTTCCCAGGCTACAGAAGAGCTGAAATAGTTATTTTAAATTCCACAGCATTCATTCTCCCTCCTTTTCTGTGAGAAGCAAGTCCTGGGCTGTCTAATGAAATGGCATCCACGGGCCTTCTGGCTTTCTTGTTCAGGGAATGTGGCCACCTTCCCAGCCCGACCTTGTCAAAGCAAGCAGCTTCCATCTCGGGTCAACACGTTAAACGGCAGGCTACACACAAGCACATACAAGAGTTTCACTAGGAACAAAGCATCACACTTGACAAGCTTAGAGCATGCACCGATTTAGAACTGCAGCTAAATAAAGTAACATTAAAGAAAATAAATAACCAATATTAGGTCCAAACTGACTTTTCAACCCCAAATCTGAATGAAGTACTAGTTTGTCAGTTCTGAAAATATAAAATTATTGCTGGCCTCAATAAGCCTAGAATATTATTTATCAAGCTTTCAAATTTTGTACTTTCATGAGAATCTGGTCTGCATGCTTTCAATCCTTAAGACCATTTTAGAGTCTATTATTGTATTTCCCTTTTCCAAAGAAAACTGGCTGGGAAGAAAAATCTCCTAAACAAACTTAGTCTGCAGGCACCCAAAATCGAGGAATGCTTGGCACAACCTTGCTCTCAGCACAGACTTAGCCACGAATTCTAATACTGCCATCTTAAATGCCAGTAGAGCCGGTTCACTGCTGATCAGTGAAGGCAAAACAGAAGTGTTAAAAAGATTTGAATGATGTAGCTCGGCTGACCTCTCATTTCCTATCACAAATCAGCATCACCTAATAAACTATCACCAACAGTATTTTTCAGCTATCCTCACACATTAGTGGATATTTAGTCCAAGGCCCAGCAGCATTTTCTTGAAAGTGATAGTCTGCAAAGGCCTTGGCTAAAGCAAAAAAAGAGACATTTCTGCCTGCAGCAGTTCTGACTTTAAAAGGATACTGCAATTTTATGCAGTTTTGGTCTTAAAATTTGTCCTGTTGGCACTATAGGTACTTATGGGCTCATTTTCTCCAATCCAAGGTGCAAATATTATGTATACAGAATAGTATACATGACTACATACTTTAACCTTCTGAAACATGCAGCAAAGCCACAGAATGTCCTACAAAAAGTTTCTTTGTTAAAAGACCGATAGCTTGGGCTTATGCTGACTGGCGTTTGTTGAAGATGACTCCATTAAGAAGCACCTAGCTTCAACTTCTCATCCTCTGGCCTTGCCAGACAAGAAAGAGACTGACCATCTTCCCAGAGAACACAGCAACTCTGCTCATCTCTCACCATTATTCTCAGAAAAATCCAACAAATTGGAAATATTCTTAACACGTAGCATAAAGGAAGCTTCTCTGCTTTGCAGAAAAGGCTACAGCCACATTTCAGTGCAAAGATTCTCTACAGGAGCCACCCCAGTTACTAGTCAAAGTGTTTATTGCCAGGGCTTCCCAAAGGGCTCCAACATGTTTCACAACTGACACTGTGCCTATGGATGAAGGAATTGATCTTCCCTTGTTATGAAACAGCAAAGGTGGTCAAGAGCTCTAGCCAACACCAGATTATATTTGTCAGGTAGACAGCAGTTAGAGGTCATTAAACACCTGAACCATCTATTTTTAAAGGATTTAACACTTTCCAGCCCAAAACTTGTTTCTATTCAGTTTCTATTCTATTCAGTGTTCACCCATTTCCATTTCTCTCCTCACAGGCATTACATTTCAGCTACTGAGTTCTTCATTTAATATCATGGGAATGTAGAGCAAAATTTAGCAGTATCTACCACAGCAACCTCACACAGAAATTAGGTGATGATGTTCACAAAAAATACTGCAAAAAATCAATTTGCATTCAAAATTTTTCCCATAACATGTTGGTGGTGGTTTTTTTCAAAGCTCACTTGGAAATTTGTTTTACACATATTTTAATGAAACACAAATCTGATAAGAGAGTGAGAAGGAAATAAAGGAAATAAAACCAAGGTAGATGGTCTTTGAAGCAAAACAAAGCATTTTTGGTAAGTTAATAATACTAGAACCTCACTTTATATTGCATTCCCTTTATGAGGCACAGAAGGGAATACCAGACAGAAATCAATCCATCGCAGCTGGCAGTGTGAGTTCTGAAGAACATTTTAGGTAAAGATAACCACAGACATCTGCCTTTCAATGAGGTTATTTGCTGAGCAGAGAGAGAATGAGACAGGACAGTACCCATGCAGTAAGGTGGCTTCTGTTAGTCCTCATCAATTCATCTCGGGCTCTTTGTAACCACATGAATGTGTTGGGCCTTTCATTTCCAGGACTTCCTTACTACCCCCAAAGCAGGGCAAGTGAGAACACTTTTCACTTCAAGTAGGGCACTGATGTAAATGTACTCTTAGAGAAAACTGTAAGACTTAAAAGGAAGACTGCCATCATTTAAATATTGCCTTCAGTAGAGCAACTAATGCACGCCGCTGTACGTCCTTCCATTTCGCTTCTCATTTCTTCAAGAAAATTGTCATTGTGTTTGCTCGAGTCACTATCTGTTACTAGCAATAGAATTTGAATTCAACAAGAACAAGTTAATTAGGCCAGCAGTCATGTTGTATCCAATTTTTCCAGAGTAACCTTGTCAAGTCTGAACATTCAATTTCTACACTCAAAATACGGGCTTCTAAATGTAAGGCATTATTCTTTGCTAGAAGTGATAGAGATAAATCCACTTGATCAAGGAAAGATTCTTAAAAGGAATTTATGTGAAAAATAATCACATCAGTCAACGCAGAAGAATTAGAAAAAAGTTCCACTAACAGAGCATTGGAATAACACCAGAAATAGTGCAAACTTTCTGGCAAATTCAACAGTGATGAGACCTTTCTCCAAATGATGATTATTCCAAATCTTGGAGGGTCCACAACAATTAAATACCTGCCTAGTGGTGTCACAGCCTTCTTAACAGCCTAATCATGTTGTCACTTCTGTGAGGACAAAAATTACCATGCCCTTGCATTAAGTGAGCTTCTAAAATAATTACTCAAACTATCAACAGTCTGAGAAGTTTCACTGGGTAGCAGGCCCTGAAACACCTCTTAAACCCTGTGCAAATGCACGCTATTTTCAAAGCATAACCGTGCTGTAGTTATTCTGGATTTTAATTCAGGAAGATATTCAGTAAAATGCAAAATATAGGCAACCTTTTCCGGTCATGGCAGTCCTGGAAGAAGTCCATCAAAACTGCCACTGTTGAAATTCAGAGTAGCTAGAAGGACTCCTCTATATGTTTCCATATAAACATTTTCCAGTTAAATTAGTTACACTCCAAATGAAGCAAGTCAAAAACAGGCACATAAAATTACCTGCCAGCCATCCCTGTCTGGGGAAGACAATCCCTGATTTTTATTTAAGGTGAAATGCTTTTCTCTACTCTTGAAAAAATTATCCTACTCCCCCAGTTCTCACTTGCATTAAAAACAATATTCTGTTACAACAGTCTTACCTGCCTCCAGACTGCAAACAGTAATGACCACAGCAGGACAGGGAAGTTTGCCCTTTCACAAGATGAACATACTCAGTTTTATTCAGTTCTGTTCATCTTTCTGATGAAGGATTTTCCCATTAGTTAAGAAGGCTTTGCACAATAAGAAATAGATTCAATAACAGAAATTAGAGAGCCAGACCATATTTCAGCTGGCTTTCTGTGTGGTCAAAGGTGCTTTATAACAGCAATATTATCACATACCTGTACTAAAGTCAAGCTTTTCTCAGTTCTTAAAGCTCTTACACAGAAGAAAGTGAATTATTTTCTAGTTCTCTTTGTGGCTACTCATTTTCAATGGAGATGATAGAAGCAAGGAACAAGCTTCAAAGATTATTTTTGAGGATTTAACACAGGGCTAATTAAAAATTAAATGTAGGTGAAGCAGCCCACTATATGGAAATGATACTCTTGAGCATTTTTACTAAATGCAAGAGTTCCTCACTCAAGTCCAGGACCTTCTTTGTCAGCATGGTTGTACACACAAGATCCATTAGCAACATGCCTACAACTCCTGGCATGTGCTCGGAACTACCTCATTTCTGAATTATTCAAAGAGGGGTACAGAGTATTATACAACATTCTTGGTTAAAATTAAATTACACAAAGGTTGGTCTGTTGGTGTTGTCTATTTAGAGATCTTATCACTATAATGTAAGTGAGCACACAACTCCAATTCAAAGCATGAACCCTTCCCTTCTTTGCATTTACCTCCTCTTTTCTTGGTAAATTAGAAGCAGCTAAATTCATACACATATATCTCCATTAAAAAAAAGTATTTGGCATGGTAGGTAATATTGGGCAATGTTTAAATATGAAGGGACTTAGTTTGCATGCAGACATATGAGCAAGAGAAGGTGCAGATTTGTATCTTCCAAAGTCACAGAAATTTAAGCTTTCTTCTTATATGTCTGCTTGGACATATAAAACAAATAAAACAAAACCACACCACCACAACCACCACCACCACCACATAAAACCCAACAAACAAGCCAACCAACCAACAACACAAAGAACCACACAAACAAACAAGCCAAAAATCCTCTGGTACATTCAAGATACTTGCACAATCTATGTTCTAGTTTTAGAATTTGTCAACGTATGATAAAGAAAAGAAAAATAGACGAAGAAGGGTTATAAGTATGTTCAACCATTGAGCCACTTCGCACCATCTATGACCATCAGAAAATTCACAATGGTCTGTAACTGAAAAGATCAGTTCAGGTATAAATTCACTGAACCAGTATGACCCCAAGCACAAAGTTCTAATTATTATATGCATGGCAGGTTCTCTAAACAACAGAAAATATAAAAGACGACATACATACTACTGGAACCTTTTCTGTCCTCCCATATCTGGGCATTTCTGGTAGAAGCAAAAAGCCCTCTTGCTCCTGTTATGTTCAAACTGGTTTGTATTTACAATAGTTCAGCGTGAAAAGGATCCTGGGACCAAAAAGGTTGAAAATATTCTATGGCAGTACAGCTGAATGCTCAGGCCATTTTCTTTTTAAGCCAAGTTCTTCTGACAGTTCTTGTTTTTCTAATTTATAAACTACATACAACCATAACTTTAAACATTTTTGTAATATTATATCCTTCCTGGATGAGCTCTGTTAACAGCAAGGGTTATGTAACACAGCACTAACATTCATTCTCATATCTTTCTCCATTTGTATTTTGTTGTTTTGTTTTTAAACAGATGTGTTTTCCGAAATACAGCAAGGATTTTGATTACAAATGTGGCTAGTTTTTCAATTTCCAAGACATTCTCCAAGACCAGTGTACTTTACCAGCCTTTAAAAAACTCCATCTTCTCCCACTCAGTTCCACTGTGCTTACCAGACTAACAGGGTAGCCACTAATCTACCTACACCCTGCGACACAAGAAATGGGGAAAGGAAATTTGGGCAATGCAGAACAGACAGTTATCTGCTTTTGAAAAACTCCCACAGCAACTTTTAACACTCAACACAATAAAATAAGCCTTAATTTTCGTGATTCCAAGGAGGGGGGGAACCAAACACACGGGATTTTTGTCTTCCAGTTAAAATAAAACCACCTACTGCCAATGAATCTAAAAAGAACACAAAGACCTCAAATCATCATTGGGATCATTCTGCTTGGAGAGGCCCAGAACTTCTCAATGCAACCACCTTGACTCCCTGTAGAACCAGCCCCACTGGCGTACCCCTGCGGGACCTGTTATTCAATACTAGTACAGCTGACAGAGCCTGTCCTTACAAACACATGGTGAGATTCATCTAACCTCGCTTCAGACAGCAAAAGGTTAGACATTTAATTTTGAGTTTGTCACTGTAGGCTTTTCTACAGTCGATGGAAAGAAACAGGCATCTCAAGGGGTCAAGTCGAGTGACCTGCCTTTTTTAGGCTGAGATGAATCACTCTCTGAAGGTGCCTCAAGTGACTGTAAAGTGAATCTAGGGGGATTTCCCAGACTTCAATATGTACATTTCTTGTATCGTGGTGAAGACATCTGAATTTCACCCACAATTTCACCCAGCATCTCTGACAAATTACCAGTGTTAAGTATCTGTTCCTTGAAACAGAAATTTGCACACCAAACTCCCAGATTCCACTTGACTTTCACAAACCCAGCCCTTATAAAAACACTGCCTTCACTTTAATTAGTTGTAGTTTCAAGCCAGTAAATTGACACAAAAACAAAACAAAAAACCCAACCCCCAAAAAGCATTAAAAGGCAAAATATAGTTTGACTCTGCTACAGTAATAATACTTTGGTTTCTTCTGTCCTATTCAGAGCCGACTTCCACAAGATAACTTTTCTGAATCCATCGGTGAAGCACTTTCAGTGCAAATCCTTTTGTTATTGTAAACTAAAATGCAACAAGTATTTTTTATCAGTAAGTACATTTTTCTGCCCAAAAGTCTGACATGGAATTTCAACTTTTAGTTTTAAGCCTTTGTAACTCCATAGCAACATATAAATTAAGTACAGGACACCATCAAGAGAGAAATTTTTCCATTCATCTCCTTTCCATAACAGAAGTCTTCCAGCTACACATTTTTCCCCATGGGATAAGCTAATGCTACAAATTCAGAAAGGTCCTTTCAATTATTATTGCTCTAATAGATGATCTATCCAAAAATACTCACCATTAGCACAGTACTCACAGATATACTCTATACCTTAATGCTAAACAAGCCCTCAGATAGAATCTAATCCATAATCCATCAGCATTTAACTTAAATGACAGTCCTGTATGTTTTTCCTTTAACAACAAATTCTTACCATATATGTCTTCATCCACCATTGTATTCTCATCTCTCTTGCTCTCTTCACCAGATCTGAGCAACATTTTTTCTGTAATACATAAAACATAAAACGTTCCTTATAATATTACCACCTTGTTTACTAATTTACTTATGGATGGTTTTTTCCTTTTTTTTTAGAAAGAAAAGAGGTAGTTAATAAAACAACTCTTAGAATGGTAGTTAAAATTACATACAAAAAAAGCAAAATGGGAAAAGCAAAAGAAAACAAAGATTAAATTCTCCATCTACTACTAAGGAGAGCTCCTTTATAATCTTGTTCTTTTTTAGTATATCACAACTATTACTGCTAAATAAAAGAAAATATGTTTTGGCACAGGACCAGTTAAACCAATCAAAAATATTAACCAGTTTCATTCAACTCTACCCATTTATTTCAGTCTGCCTACCAACACCGCTGCTCTGCACTGCATTGCTACAGTGCAATCTATTTGCTCAAAGCCACGCCTACAGCAGTCGGTCAAGTTATTAGCCATCTGATTACTGATCTTCTTTCTTGCAGTTACCCCGTGGCAGAGTCTCCTCTCCTGCCTCCTGCAGAGGCAGGACCCGGCCGCCAGCCCGAGCAGAGCTGGGAGCAGTGCTAGCTCTAGACAGCTTACTGAAATGGGAACTATCATCTGCCAAATCCAGAATTTTAGTGTGTTTTAATCACCCGTGTGCCTAACTACTTGCAATCAGATGCCACACTCAACAGTAATTTTAGGGAAGCACTCTGCAATTTTTTTTGCCATGATTCATAGCACCTGTCCCACAAAGGAATGCGGTTAAATCACAGGCCTCGCTGAAAGCCCACGGCTGAGCTCAGATGGAAACAGTAGCGGTTTTCTCAACAACAAAAGCAGACGATACTCTACAGACCGATCCAAACCAGAAATCACTAGCAATTTATCTACCAAGCACAAGTTTTATTTAGCTGGCTGCACAGCTATCATGGGGAATCCTATGTCTGAAGAACCCATACCCGAAGTCTTAAAATGATGTGAGCTCTCATAGCTCTTCGAAAAACATTACACACAAAGTTTGATTTGTCACTCTATCTTGAAGAGCCATCCTGATTTTGGGAGCCCAAGTCTGTAAGAGCCCAGAGGAATGGAGGCAGAAGCAGACAGCTTTTCCCCACCAAGGGCCTTTTCAGATGATGTCTTCCTGGCGTCAGCACAAGCAGCCAGATCACAGCACAAGGCTGCAACTCCACAGCACACAAAAAGCAATAGTAGAAAGGAAGTGTACACTGATTTGAGATTGCCTAATTAAAGTTAACAAGCGAACTTGACAAAAATCACTCCTTGCTCTGAAGGTCTCATTCCTACACGTTCCCAAGTCCCTCAGCTCTGTTCCATCTCTTGAAGGTGTTATATTCTCTGAGCACTAATGCACCATCTAATATTTTTCTCACGAAAAGCAGCAACTCTGTTGTTCACAGCTTTATTTCTATAGATGAGTTTAGGTTTAATTCCCCTTCACACTCTCAATACAATAGTAACTAACAGTCTACAAATTTCAGTTTAAAACCCCCACAGATTTCTTTGTACTATACACAGAAAAAAAAAAAAAAAAAAAGACTATGTAAGTTTCTGGAGGGTGGGGGAAAGACACAAGAATGTTTTTTCAAATGCAATGAAAATAATAATAATTCTACCATTATGCTGAGACCTTTCACAGCAGGACAAATTTTTATTACCAAGATATAAAGTCCTGAGCAAGTAGATTTATAAGGGCATGGTGATGCTAATCAGAGATCTTTAAGCTGTGCTCTACGGATACTCATAAAGGCACTGAATGAGTCTGCAAAATTAATCATGGGCATTTGGAAATGTTTACCCACATGCTACTGGTCAGATTTTAGGAGCAGGTACCTAGCTTTTAATATATCCCTCTAAAGTTCTTTATTTTGGGTTACTGAGGAGAAAAAAGAGTATCTGCCCAGCTATACATGTCCTATAAATCACAGCACTTGGAACTCTGGCTCTCATAATATAATAAAATGCCTTGATAATAAATTAATAGTTACTCAGAGAAAATACTTTTTCTGATGGGTGTTGAGAGGTACTGGAACAAACAAGCTAATGGTCTCTGCTAAATTTCTAAAAGAAAAAGGTCAAAAGCAATTTGTCCCCTGTCCCCACCTACTCTCCCAGTCCAAATTGCTTTCATGTTGCCAATACCTCAACAAAAGTAAAGATGTCTTATGAAATTTGGCCCCACTGAGATCAATAATGATGTTTCCACTGAACTTGCCGGAGAAAGGATTTCACTTGTGGAGAATAAAATGCCATCTTAAATGAAGGTACGGTCCCTGTTGCTCAAGCCTGAGATCAAGCATGTTTATAAAGTGATGACTGCAGGATACCTGAACTGACACGTTCCACGCTATGATTTTCCTCTGCATGCTCAGGAAAGCAAGGTGTCTGGTTTAGGCAGCTTGAAATCCAAAGCCAAGAATGGCAAAATTTATGCCTGAATTACCCTATTAAAGAAAAAGACACCTCTCATAGGAGTAAACACTGCACTTGGTATGTGGAAGCTGTTCCCAAATGAAGAAGAAAGGATCAGCTACATTGTTCTGCTGCCTAGAGTTCATAAGAACCCTCCAGTATAGAACGTTTTTCTGTGCGTTTCAATGAATAATTTTCAGCCCTATAAAATGTTATTAAAGTAAGAATTTCACTTAATATGAATGTATGCAAAGTACAACTTTTTTTTCATGCAAAATATATTCACTCATATTGCTTAGCAGAATCACAATACATTATTCTGCATTATCAAGTCTAGAATTGTGCTCCCCAAAGCATACAAAAGACTTTGCAGAGAAACAAAACCCCCATCCACTTCATACATCACCAGTGTTAATTATGCAGTGCTGCAAAAGAAGGTAAAAAAAGCCCCCCCAAAATTACTGTCCCTTAAGCATTATTTCACTCTATTTTTAGCATGCACAATTAGAAATAATTTTACATTGGTTTAATGTATGTTCAATAAAAATGCAAAAATGTAAAATCACTGCATCTGAACAGTAACTTAAGTTGATGTTTACGGGGTAATACTTGGAACAGACTGCAAAATGGAAATATGAAGCATGTCTTCTTAAAACAGTTCCAAGAAAATGCTGTATTCTGTAGCTGTGGAATGGAAAAGGGCAAGAGACTAAGGTTGGTTGTTTTTTTTTTTTTTTTTCCTGTAGATATGTAATTCTAACAACTAGGTAGAAGATAATTGTGATAGCTGTTTTCCTCTTTCTTAGTAAGTGAACCCGGCAACTTCAGGACCTCACCAAAGAGCCGTCAGTGACTATCAGCAGATGAAAGAAATCGCCACAGCCTTTTGCAAAGATCAGCTGTTCACCAGCTTCAATGACTTTCCAGGCAGCCTACCTGGTTTGTTTGCAGCTTTAATACACTGGTGGCTACTTATGCAAAAAAGGCAAAAACTAATTAAATTTGTTTATGTATGTTATCGTGTGGAGCACTCATTTCCAGACATCAAGCTATGAATCATTAAATAACTGCTAAATTGGTCTCCCGAGACAGATCATGCCTCAGAGTTGGGCAGGCCCCCATCCCACCAAAGCCAGGTGTGCTCTGCAGCAAGCAGGCATTAAACTGCTTTAAAGGCCAGGAGCTGGGTACACAGCCAGGTCTCACACTGTGAGGTGAGTGGTAGGAAATCATGAAAACAGTGACAGCCCCTCCTGTCAGAGTTACTCCTCTGTTTGATTAATGAGGGCATTTGAAAGACAATTAGCCAGAGCAGGTTTGGCTGCAACTAGCTTATCCATCAGGCACCCTCTATTCAAAGCACTAGTGCCTTCTTTGGTTTGGTTTTGTTGCAAAATAATTGTTTCAGTGATACATAAACAACAAGAGACCTTCATGTGCTGTGTCAAAGAAGGAGAGCAGAATGCAGCAAATCACAACGGGCACACTAAAAAATTGTTTGCAACCACAAGCCACTGGTTACTGGCAAATTATCACTGCAACTTTCACATCACTGGATTTTTAGCTCCTGCGTGGTGAATTCAAGGCTGCACAACTACATCAAACACTTCCCAGTTTCACAAGGGCAGCTTTAAGCAAAGTTTTCAACAACAGAGAAACTCAACTACAAATGATCTGTAACAAACTGCAAATAATCCTTCATTGGAAAGCCTACTGTGATGCCTGCTCTCTGAGCTTCAATACAGTTCAAATATAAACCGTTACAATTTTTTTAAAAAATTAGTTTGTTGTAATAATTCATCAGTTTGAGTTACCCACTAGTAATGCAACCTTATTGCTTTCCAGCCAATTTAATACAATACAGACTTTTTCTTAAACAGCAGCTCTCCCAGGAGCATGCTTCATTTTTTGGTTTAACCAAGAGCTTTGCTTCCACTGGGTCAGTCCTTGGCCCCGTGTCAGCGATCAGCAATATGCAACGGACTATTTAAACCATGTCAGTGCTTTTCCTGAAGATTTGCATTTCCATCAGAACAAGTTTTATCAAACTAAGAAAACGATGATTTTTGCCTGTGAACGAGTAAGAACCAAATTACTGACAAATGTACTTAAATTACTCAGCCACTAGATCTGAATAAATCCAAGACTGAAAGAGTAGGATTGAGACTGAAATGCCATGTACCACTTTTCCTTTCCGTTTACACTTAATTTTCCCTGGTAATATCAGATCAGAAATATTTTTAATGCGTGACTAGTATAGTACTGAGGGAATATTTATGCAATGCTAGGAGGCTAATTTTTCTTCACCTTGCTATAATCTATTTCAGAAGTAAGCTCACAAAATAGCTACATTCTGCGTGTTTGAATATGAAGCCAATAAAGTAAGAGGCAAATTAATCTCTGATTAGATTAGCTAGAGTACAAAGACAGAGGGAGCCTCAGCATAGGCAAAAAATCCTCTCTCAAGCCTCTCTATGTTGGAAGTATACAGTAGCCTACCAGACATGGACAGGGATGGTTTCTAAAAGTTGGGAGCAGTTTCCAGTTAGAACAGGCAGCTTGTCACAGGGTTAATCTGCAAAAATTACTTTTGTTAAAACCTTCATCCACCTCAGTAAGCGCCAGTGGTGGCACCAACAATGCGAGCAATGTTGTAAACTTGCCACTAGCAGTTTATACCCCCTGGCCCTGATCCAGGATTCACTACAGAAAGCCAAAGGCACTTTCAATTGATTTTAAATTGTTCCCCACACTCCTCTAAGTGACAGAGGTGGTAATGAAGTACTGGGAGGTGTTAACAGAAAAATGAAATAAAAAGGATCTAAGTAGATGGTAGATACCCAGTGGTTCCCTGTGTTCTTACTGAGAGAGTGAACAGTTTCTGATTTGTCCATGGCTGCAGCTGTAAACAAAAAAGAACAAAGACTTTAGTGATGTGTATGGCTCCTGTCTGTGGGCCAAATTCTTCCCACTGCCACCATGGGGGCAGCCCTTATTCAGCCTACTTATTAGAAAGAGTCTCTGGTCCCTGACCCACACCTGGGCATCATCAAGGAGAGGGCCAGTTGCCATCGACAAAACCCATGCCATGAACATGGCAGCAGTGAAGCCCTACAAGAGCTCGCAGGGCTGTATTCCAGTCTATGCCGGGGCTTGCTTAGTTTACTAGCGCAGACGCAGCTACTCTATTCTACCTTAACTGGATTCAGGACACACTAATTGGCTCCTTGCAAGAGCGTGGTGAATGTTATGACCATGCTTCGGCAAGAAAGTGGGAGTGCTGGGATAAATGCAGGCTATAGCCTGCACTACGAGCTTGTGATCATTTCAGGGTAGGGGAGATCAAGTGGACAGAAATAGGTCCACTATTTTTATACAGATTAATACAGACTGCCAGCTTCCTCCAAATAACAAAAGGTTAAAAGGACCCTGGGCAAGTGACAGAGACTTTGGGTTTTGTCATCACCTCGAGAAGAACAATTACCTCTACCTCCTCTTATTCCTCAGAGTCAAAAAGCAATCGGACACTTTGCTTTCTCAGCAGCTTGGGGAAACAATGGCACGAACAAGAGCAAATATCCTCCAATGTGTCCCAGGTATTTCACATTTCAGGTTGACAGATGGTTAAAAAAAAAATAAAAAAATAAAATTAGGGCACTTCACAAAAGGTAGATTCTGCTGTTTCCCATCAGTGACTCACAGGCCAGCCACCATTTGCTTAGCTGGAGAGAACAGCCAGAAACACCTTTTGTAGAAAACAAGCTGAAATGTTTATTAAGCAGAGCTGATTAGACTGCAGGCTTGGCTGTTCCATGGATTTAGATGTCTTATCTACTTTCTGTGATGTCCACGGAAGATTTTTGCAATGGTGTCTGTCTCAAAGTCTAAAACCTAAGAAAGACTTCAAAGAAAATGTCAACAGTTCACGGCAAAGAAACTTCTTTCCCTTACCTTCCAAAGGCAGCAGACTGCTCTCCAGACACAACTGTGGACATTTTCTTTCCCTTACAAGCCCCTGCATCTTCCCCCACTGGCTTATTCTTCTGGAGCACACTTAGGGAAACTTCAGTTTTAAATCCTGGGACACTGAAATCTCTGGTAAAGAGAATCCCATTTTAAAATGTGTTCAGCTATCCGGGTCAAAGAACCTGGGCAATCAGAAAGAGACAAGAAATTTTGCCCCTCCCAAATATGCTGAACAAGGTGCAAGATCCACATGAATATGTGGGGCTTTTCCTGAGAGGAAAAAAGTGAAAGCTTGCTGTAGCCATGATTAAAGGAATTCATTCTTTCACTGGCTATTTATTTGAACCTATGGCTCAGGCTTAGTAGTTTGACTTTCATAAATACAAATACATATGTATATATAAAGTAAATCCTAAGCACACGGTGCATAAAAAGGACCTTGTATCCTCCTTCCTTGTGATGAGTTGGAGAAATGCTATCTAGCTAGGACAGATGGTTTTCACCTGGGCAAAAATGATAGAATATGCATCTTCGTTGGCATTCCATTAACTACAATTTAGAAATTCTTCCTTAGCCCTATGCATTTTCTACTGCGAGTAAAGTTTACCTTGCTAACTGGTTCACTAAGTAACACATCACTGTTATTAGAAAGAGAAAGGAAATCTTGCTGACCTAACATCCATGGCTGTGATTATTCTTGTCATTTATTTTACATTTGGAAAGACAAACAAATGTATATAGAAACTAAATACTGCATTTGGCATAACTTCAAATTAGCTGTCTCACTGTGCTTATAGCATGCAAATTAAATGTCCTGAATAAGCATTAATCATCATAATAGGCTAATTATTGTCAGTTAGCTATCGAATAACTTAGCTACTACCCCTTGGAAAGAACTGGGGAAAAATATTAATAACAAGATTCTGTCTACCTAAAAGTAAGAAGTGAACATTACAATTTTTACCAGTGAACAATTTTTAGACAAATATATACCTTATTTTGACCAGTTTGAGCATTATTCTGGTTTTCCAACATAGGTAGGCTTACTGTCTTTCAGTAAACTATATTTAGCACAAAAACATCTTTGTATGAGGACACCTTTGCACCTATGTCACTTAAAAAGACTTGCTGAGTTTTAAAACATTAATTAACATGTTAATAAACAGCTAATCTTTGTCTTCTCTGGCCACGCACATGGCTACCCCAGTACTTACAGATAGCAAGGGACTTAAATGTTTTACACAGGAATAAATGTTTCAGAAAGGATGAAGTATACATGAATGCAGAACTGCTACTTGAAGCCAGCATGTTAGGACCTCAGAGTATATATTTAATAAAGGAGTGAGATGTTCTTGAATGTAAATGGATATCCAGTGCTTAAATGGAACTGAAGCACTTCTATGACTACGTGAATGCCAACACATTCAAAATTAAGTCTTAAGCATTAAAAAAATATCTTTGCAACAAACTCGCAGTCAGGTTTCAGGTAGACTGGCTGGTATTTGCAGTGCTTGTGAAGAGGTTCCTCCCAGCAGAGTCATTTATATCCCCCCACATAACACATTTGTCTCATTTACTTAAAAGGTTTCCCCGAGGTGCTGGATGCTGCAGTGTTCCTACACTGTCATCAGCGTGTTCACCTTCAGCCTGCCTCCAGGACTGGGAAGAAGCATTGGCCTTTCTTTACGAAGTGGAGACCAGTGTACAGAGCAGCATTTCTACAACATCCCGCAGAAATACACCTCAAGAGTAGAGCTCAACCTCCTCTCCCTCACCAACCCCACACCTTCCAGGGTGTTAAAAACAGTTCAGAGTCACACAGAAAAGCTGCATGAAACCAGTAACAGCTCCAAGGTACATGAGTCTTCCTTTTACTGCCTTGACCACAGACCATCTCAGGGGAATGCTTCTGTATTCCCCCCCCCCCCAAGAAATCGCTTGTGTAGCTTAGTTTTTCTGCTTCATAACATTCTGCCTGTAACACTGAGCTAAAGGAGCATGAAAGACAGTGACAAAGACAAGATGCCTCCACAGATAATAGGAAAGGTCTGTAAGAAAACAGTTAGCAAAGTATTGATCGGGAAACAGTTACTCAGTTGTAGGAGGTAAAAATCATTTCCCAGCCCACCACTGCCATATCCAGGGATCCCACTGGCATTTCTGAGCACATTTCCCTAGGAGTCCCCAGTTCAGCACTCTTTGCTGCTGTGACGTCAAAATCTTTTTAAGAGAATGACTGTTGCTTTGGTATTGCATTTGGACACAACACCGTGTTTCTTCCAAAGGCAATATAAGTATTTAATTGTACCTGATGTTTTTCTTTTCCTGCAGCACTAAGAATTCAGAAGTTTCTGCCTAGTAAATGAGCTATACAATCCTTCAGGTTTATAGATAGTTTCAGATTATTTTTTTTTTCTTCTAAATATGCTACAAAACCCATTGTCCTCAATCCTGTCAGCAGGATCCCTCATGTCTTAGCTTCCCTTTTTAATTTTTATACCCCATTACTTCTGATTTCTAAGAACTTTACAGAGATATCAATTGATATGTAAGTGTATATATGGCATAATAATCTGTTACAAATGGGGCTTCTATTTCTCTCTGATACAGGACAGAAATACTGGCTTCTTCAGTCTCTGGTACTCTTAAAATAACTCTCAATTTTCTTTCCCATTTTTCTGCCTGAATTTTTCAATTCCCATTACATCTCAGTGTAGCGTCACCATTCTCCCCAGATTAAGATATTCCCGTTTAGAGTATCCTGCCAAGGAAGCAGTATTTAAGTCTAAGACCTATCTACTTTGTCCCTTTACAGGAAGACAACATTTCAACTTGTAGCTCTACTCTGCACCACCAGAGATGTTGACCACCTGACAAGCACATTCTTTGGCATTAATGAGATTTAGGACCCCTCTGAAGCACCCCTTTTCTTCTGTGACCTCAGCTACGTTCCCAGTTTCAGCCAGCACCAGGTGTAGAGAGCAGCAACATTGAAACACCAGGTCCCAATGAACTGTGACTGCTGAATTACCTAATTACTTAAGACTGAAAAGGCCAAGGAGGTATCATTCCATAAAAGATTAACTCTTTCTTGTCTTTCAACCTGCTACTAATAGTAAGAGATTGCCTAGGGCTAATGGACTAAAGAGGAAAGAGATGTGACTGAAAAGAAAAAAACTTGTGTTTAGGAAGAAAAGAAAAGAAATTTGCTCACCTAAGGGCCTTACAGCATAAACTTCTAGATGAGGATCCTAATTTTTGCTTGTCAACATAACCGCATCTGAGTGTAAATCATTCTCTTTTGAACAAGTTAATGACAAAAGACACTCAAGCAAAACACAGCTTGATGGCTCATCTCTCCACTCACACATGTGCACACAATTTTTGATAATAAAGTATTTAGTTCATTTTGGATCAAAAGTCAGGCACTGCTGTATATCTGTGCTAAAATACATACTGCAAAAGCCCTGTACGAAATGAGCAGGTTTACAGTGTCATTGCTGCTGAAACGAATGTGACATTAAATGGAGTCTGAAGCTCCAGAGAATTTCTGTAGTGAAAAGAAATAGGACCAAGAGAATTGTGGATTTTTTTTCCATAAAGCAGCTGTCCTTTTGTCTTGTGCTGCTGTGTATACTCCTAAAATCCACTGGAAACAGCAGAAACTAGTACAGAATCACAGAATGTCTTTGGCTGGAGGAGACCATCAAGCTCATCTAGTCCAACCTTCAAGCCAACACTGTCAGCTCACCACTAAACCATGTCCCTGAGCACCAGGTCCACACACCATTTAAATGCCTCCAGGGATGGCGACTCCACCACTGCCCTGGGAAAACCATTCCAACGTTTGATAACCCTTCCAGTGAAGAAATGTTTCCCAATATCCAGCCTAAACCTCCCCTAGTGCTGCTTGCAGCCATTCCCTCTGGTCCTGTCTCACATCACCAGGGAGAAGAGGCTGTCCTCCTCCTCGCTCCCACCTCCTTTCAGGTAGGTGGGATAGAGAGTGATAAGGTCTCCCCTCAGCCTCCTCCAGACTAAACAACCCCAGCTCCCTCAGCCGCTCCTCATAGGACTTGTGCTCCAGGCCCTTCACCAGCCTCACTGCCCTTTTCTGGACACGCTCCAGCACTTCTATATGCTTCTTATAGTGAGGTGCCCAAAACTGAACGCAATATTCAAGGTGTGGCCTCACCAGTGCCAAGTACAGGGGGATGATGACCTCCCTATTCCTGCTGGCCACGGTGTTTCTAATACAAGTCAGAATGCCATTGGCCTCCTTGGCCACCTGCATGCACTGCTGACTCACAGTTAGTCGACTATTGATCAACACCCCCAGGTCCTTTTCCAACTTGCAGCTTTCCAACCACACATCCCCAAGGCTGGAGCTTACCATGGGGTTCTTATGACCCAAGTGCAGGACCTGGCATTTGGCCTTGTTGAACCCCACACAATTAACCTTGGCCCACTGATCTAACCTGTCTAGGTCCTGCTATAGGTCTTCCCTACACTCTAGCAGATCAACACACCCACCTAGCTTGGTGTCATCTGCAAATTCACTGAGGGTACACTCAGTGCCCTCATCCAGGGCATTAATAAAGATATTAAAGAGAACAGGCCCCAGTGCTGAACCCTGGGGAACACCTTTTCAAGTCAGGCCTTTTCTATTGTAAATTATGTTAAACTACAGAGTGCCCATTAGACGGTTAAGATCAGCTGAGCAGATCCTAAGTCTATCATGTTCTCACAACTCTGCATGATCATATCTTCTCACAAGAAAGAAGAATCAAGTAAGCTAAGTCATTATATAAAGTAAGCCACCTCAACAGTATTTTTTTCCACAAACT
Source organism: Ceryle rudis (assembly GCA_033439905.1). Taxonomy (NCBI): domain Eukaryota; kingdom Metazoa; phylum Chordata; class Aves; order Coraciiformes; family Cerylidae; genus Ceryle; species Ceryle rudis. The sequence goes on along the minus strand of JAAGNO010005556.1, from coordinate 21,695 downwards.
ATCATAAATAATAATCCATTCTAAAAGCACAGAAGTGATTTGTGAAAGGTTAAGGCCTATTTTGCAACCGCTGTTAAAAAAAATTACAGTAAGGGCATAATCTTCTTGCTGTTCCAGCAGAACTTGACATCAGGAGGAGGAATTATATGGTTGAAAAAGTATGAAAACCAGGATCAGCAAAGCATCAATAGAATAAAATCTCCAGATTAATTTTTCATCATCTTGATGAACAGAAATCTCAATAGTTGCTTTCCCACTTGTTAACTGGTCAGCAAGAATCAAGTAAGACCTGACTGGGTTTCTGCAACATCAGTGCAACAACATTATAAGGCAGTACCTAAAATTGAACTGTAACAACCGCCCATTTAGAAAGAACTTATTTTCGTAAAAAATCCACCTATTCTGCAATGCACACTAACGAATTGCTACATACTTGGGCAGACAAAGTACTTTGATAAGATGGACATATCCACCGATCGACAATTGTCGAGTATTGTGTGTGTTCAAGTAGTGAAACAGACTCCAGCTGTGCTTAGTACCTCCTGGGTGATATAAAATAGTAAGTATTCATTATGACCTTTAGTCAGCTGCTTAATGGTAATACTAATGGACTTGCAATAAAATTTAGCTGACATACTGCTTAAGAACATTCTTTGGCTATTTTGTGGCATTAAGTGGGCATATGTAACTACATTTAAACTCTAAATTAAATAACAAGTTTTCAATTATGAATAAATCTTACAGTTAAAGGAACTTTGGTAGGTTTTGATGTAACAAAGACACCTGGTCACAAAGACCACTTTCCAGCTAAATGCTACCATTCAAATGCTAGCAAGCAAGCTGAGCATTTTCAGACACCCAAGCTTAGCATAAATATTACTGTTTATATAAACAGCAGCCCATGAAAAAGCTTGGATTATAGTCACAGCCTGATACAATACACAATGTGAACACACCACCCACCATAATGGAGACAAGGTAGTCAGGCTGCTATGTTCAAACTCAGCAAATAACCCTCCAGGAGAACCAAACCTTTTGTAATGGAGAGAATTATACATTGTACTGGCCCCAGCTGAGGTACGATTCAGCAGAGATTTTGTTCTCCACAGACCTTGCAGTCTTGTCCCAATCCATTCATCTCTGCCATCTCCTCTTTGGGATCCTAGCAGATGTCTGACTGGAGGTCATCTTAAAATACCTTGTGTATGACCAGTGGAAGAACTCACTAAAACTTTACTTAAACTACAAGGAAGAATTATAGGCCTGGCTTTCTTCAGTTGCTGCCTTTCCTTGGCAACCTTTAAGAAGTTTCGCTTTTCTCAGTATTTGCTCCCATCTCTTGCTCTCTCTCTCTTTCAAATATGTTCTTCATATGCCTTGGTAATTTCTGTTACATATTCTTGGGTTTGGATCATCTCCAGCATTATCACCCTAGTTAACCGTACAGTAAAAAAAAAGTAAAAATTCTCACAGACAAAAAAAAAATCTTCTAAAGACATTTAGTTCTCTGTCCTGAGTAGTGTATGAAAGAGCTTTCCTTCTGTTATGTCGAAGTTCAGAGTCTTCCCATCCTGAGATGGATATTTCTGTAAAGTGACAGAAGCGGACTGATCTGGTACAGAGGCACCACCCACCTAAAGACTGGAATTAAAGAGATTTTTTTGTACGGCTTGGGGACAGCTTTCTGCAGAGAAGCTGAATAAATTATTGAAATTGTAGTCTCGACATAACCATAGATACAAAAGCAATAATAATTTACTTTTCGAAGGCTGACTGGGAAAATACCATTTCTTCCAGCTTCTTAATACACATAAAATCCTATGGTGAAATAACACAGAAAAAAATCCCTGCCCATTCTTTCTAGATTTTTCTTCCAGTCTGCACAATACTGTTTTAGGGACACAAGGCTCTTTCAGAATAATACCGTGGGTCTTATCCTTCCAGAAGCATCCTCCATTCTCCCTTTTGATATCCCCCAGCCTACAGCAGCCCTGTATTAAATCTAAACAAACACAAGACCCCAGCAAGTACTGCTTTGCCTCATTTTTAAACTATATGATACCAATATATATTTTGCTCCTACAGAATACAATTTAAGAAGTTTCTGGAAAGACCTGAAGAATCTAATTTGTACACTACTTACTGTTTTACACTCCTGCCATTTGCCTTCCCAAGCCTTCAGCTGTACACCTGCCTTCTGCAGTTCTGGTTTCCTTTCTACACCCCTTCGTACCAATAAAGTGTAATTTTTAAAGGGCTTATAGTCACAAAACTCCCGATAAAGCCATTAAACACATTAAAGCCATAAACACATTAAATTTCTAATCCTACTCTTCGTTCACGTACAAGACAAATATAATTGGGGGCAAGAATCCATTTTATTTGCACATATTCAAACCTTATCAGAGGGGATTTAGAGAAAAGGAGTCACAGAAGTGTTGATTTTGGGTCTGCCGAGAACAACGCTGAAAGGCAATCTTTGCTACAGCCTTGTCTATGAATCCAAGACAAGGAAATATGTACAATGAATTAAAAGAATAATATATTTTACAGGAAGGTTTTTGAAGTGCAAAAGCAGGCCTAACTTTGCTCCCACACAAGGCTTACCAGTTATTTCAATAACAGTAAAGCTTGACTCGCACCAGGGCCTTTTTTAAAGGCTGTCTTTTATACACCAGCTATAACCACAAAATCCAGAACAGAAACTACAGGTTGCTGAGGCAATATCACAACTCCTGGGATACATAGCTGAATATTATTTACCCTTAGAGACCGAGGGAGGTGGTACAAGTAGGAAGTTGCAAAGAGCAATGTCTCAGGGGTACTAACAGAACTCAGGTGAGCCAGAAGACAGACTAAACAGGACTGTGGCACCAATCCCCTCCTTACTTCTCTACATACCCTTTTAATTTCCCAGGGACAAAAGAGACTGAAGCAGTCCCATTAAAAGACACCCCACTGCCCGTAGAAAACCAGGCTCTTGCAACAAATGATTTCTCTTTGTGAGCACGAGGCATGCTACACATATGCAGCAACAGCTGAGAAATAATCATCTCACCCCATTCACTACCACAGAGTAATCTGGTTTGCTCCATGTGACAGAGCCAGACAGTGCTAACCAACAACACCGTCTCCAGAGTTGTTGCAGGGAGTGATGACTGCAGTTCCAAAATCCCAGACTGCGTCTACTCTGCAGGTCTTGGAAACGACTGTGACACAACACAGAAACACCCAAACCAGTTGTAGAATGCGTAAGCTCATCCCAGCAGCACGACGCTCAACTGACTTTGGTGGGAAATGACTGCAATATATGCACATCCAGACAACAGAGAGACCGCGTACGTGCTTCTATTTATGACACACAGATCCCTTTATCTAAGTTACACACAAGGGGAGGAGTTGTGGGTAGGAAGAAAGACTTGCAAACTTCACTGATGCTAGAAAAGCTTCATCTCCAGGCAGTGTACCACAGGCTGTATCTCATAGACACCTCAACACTTCAGATTACATGTGCTGCTGTTCAATAACCTACCTGATACAGATTAATGCTATTCTCTATTTCTTCCCCAAATAATGTATTAGAGAATGCACTTTGTTTTTACAGGTGACTGGTAGCCAGCACACCACAAAAAGGCTAGAAAGAACACCTTTTTGTAACCTTGCTCCTCCACGCAATCTTCTAAGCAGAAGCCTGACGAGTTCTCGCCTTCCTAAGGGGTAGCAAACCTGGGCTGCAAACTATATAGCATCTATGTCTCAGATAAGCACCTGTAATACAGATGCATTCCAGGGAAAACAAGGCTATGTGCAGGGTCCGTATCAAACACAACGGCACCTACTGTCTCTGCTAGGAGTAAATTACTCGGATCACACACTTCCCACCACAGTCTCTTTTGAGAAACACCCACGTACAGTACTGCTTTGAATTGTTTTCTCCTTTTCCAGATCAGCAGCTAGAAACCCAGCCATTTTCCATGCTTTCAAAGTTTTCTTTTTTTCTGCAAAGAGAAGGCATTACCACCTATTCTTTAAACTAATTAACTATCCCTTTTAGCTATAATTTCTCTTCATATAAAACGTTTGTAAAAGGTCTGTTTTTCCCCATGCCCTCTTTTCTGTCTTCTGGCTCTTCATTATGACCATGCCTAATTGTGATGAGCTGTCCACCATTTACTCCACAGGATTGTATAGAGCTTTGTAATGTGCCTGCCACTGATGTATTTACAATTGGAAGCAGTTAACTCTTTAGTCCTGCTTCCTTGTTCAAAACAATGAACTGCATGAGGAGCTAACGCTTAGCCCCAATTAAAGATTTTTAAAAGTCTCCATTTTAAGCCTGAGTACTCCAAATTAAGCATTTGTCAAAGGCCCAGCCACAGCTCCAAATGCAGAGAGGGAAATCCTACTGAGAGAAGAATAGGACTATCCCAGCAGTTGCGGTGAAAGTTCTTCCCAATCAGCGTCTTAAACGGGTAATCAGTACAAGATCTATCTGGTCTGCCTCGTCCATACAAACCTGCTGATCTCCATCACTGTTGTGATCAAACAATTAATTTGCTGATACATGTCATTTCAGCATTTTTTTCCCCCAAAGAGAATCTCTCTAACTCTTAAGAGCTGAAGTGGAAGGGAAGGTGCTTTGGGGTTTTTTTTTGTTTGTTTGTTTGGGGTTTTTTTATTTGGAAGGGTACAAATACAAATGCATTTCTTTCTGCATTAGGAATTCCAGCATTTTTTTCCATCATATAAGTTTCTCAGAGCTGCTCTTGACATAAATATAGCAAAATACATTAAAATATCAGGAGAAATATCGGTCTGCTATTTCCTTTTCCAGTTAAGAGACCGCACTCAAGAGCCATTTGCCATTTCTGCAGTTCCAAGATTATTTTCCCCAGCATGAAGCTATTCTAAACTTAGCTCCTTCACATTCCCATTTCGGGGTAAATTCCCTCAAAATTAGATGAGGGCAATTCTAAAGACTCTTGTATTCAACTGTTTGAATATTTTTATTAATTTCATATAAATGACATGCATCTTTAGAGTTGACAACTATGGACAGATATGAATTAATGGTTATGCCTCAATCAGATTTGCAGTGGACAGTGATTGTAACATGATGAATGATTCTTTTTCCTACAGAAAACAGAACATAACTGTTGACAAATGTGCATGGACAGCTCCTTTCTGAGCAAAAATGTTCATATTTTGGTATCTTGATATTGACAATCTGTCTAAAATGAATCCACTTAAAACTTTAGTGCACTGCTGACCACTTCTTTGTATGTCAACTTGTCTTACACATTTTCTGTTTAGGATCTCTGTGCGTGTTGAACAATACATTTCCAAAATGGGCGTCTAATATCTATACTACACAAAAGCAGAAAGAAGAAAAAGACCTCATTTACACCTATAACAAAAGGAAATGGTAACGAAACCTGATGTATAGAAGAACTGCTGAAAAATTGGAACTCTAATTTCTGATCCAAATCGGAACAGCTAAGCTGATGCAGCAGGGCCATGCACCTTTGCCACAAACCATATTTCCTCAAAAAAAACCCCAAACCAACAACAAAACCTTAAACATAAATGCGCAATGTTTGTCCTGCATGACTTTGTGAGACTAATATATTATATGTAATATTTATAATGGTACTTATTTTAAGAAGTAGGTTGCGTATGTATTTTTACACAACAAGAAATACCTTACTTCCAGCTAGGTCCCTGCATTCTGGGCATTAAGTTCTGCAGAACTGCTAAATCAGGAGTGCTTAAAGGTCATGTACCATAGAAGCACCTTTTGGGGTTTTTCTGGGTTTTTTGGTTTGTTTTTTGTTTGTTTGGTTTTTGTTTTGTTGTTGTTTTGTTCTGTTTTTTTTTTTTTTAAATCAATGCAGCATGACGGAACTGGGGATCCCATGCAGTTTGTGTGCAGCATGCCCAAGACCAGACTCACAAGTAGCTAAGAGCAATAGCCAGGAAAAAAACGGAGCAGTACAAGAAATGAGCATCAAACTACACTCATTCCTACTCCCCCAAAGGATCCAGGAGAGAACTGCAGCACAGCACACCTGAAGTTTATGTGTATGTGCTTTCAAAATTACAAAAGGAAGTGTTTTAAAAGAAGATACTAGATGGGGCTCACCTCTCCCGTTCACATTTTTCTCCCCCACCTATTTGTTTATTCTGTAGTAATCGCTGTCAGAAATACTCAGAACTAAGGTGACAGAACTATTTCTGTATGTCAACTTAGCCTGCTTTCCTGGGAATTAAAACAAACCCAGAAAGCACCAGTGAAGAAAAAGCTCTTCTGCCAGCACTACATTTTGTGACTCTAGCTGCTCTCACAAATGGCTGAGGGACCACAGTGGGCAGAATGACTTCCTGATGGAACGACTCAGCTACATTTACTGCACTTACAGCTTTGTTTACTCATGCGGGGAAAGTCCACAGCAAAGGAAATCTTGTCTACAACCACAGACTGCAGCAGTTTCTCTTCAGCAATGCCTTTCCTCTGCAGTGGAGAAAACATGCAGTAAATGTGATCCCAAAAGCAAGCAGATTTGTTCAAGTTTCGAGACTAATCTTGAACCTTTATGTCAGACCAGTTTCTCTGAGCAAATAGATCTTTCTTTCTTCAACTCTGAACACCAGTCCACCACTTGCTCACTAAGCATAATTAGCCCTTAATTATCACAAGTTGCATTTTCATCTGTCCCTTAGCACTTCCCTGGAATGTCTTCAACATCCAATTGACATGTTAAAGCCCATCACCCCACCAGTCATGAGCAGAGTCTCTTGGCTATAAAATTTGTTCTTGGATATTAAAGTTTTAATTAGCATTTAACATATAAGTAATAATTGTACATGGTTTGCACCATATCTACTGAAAAACAAGCCCTTGCTTACAACCTAGGGAGTTTTTTTAAAGGTATATGAACACATGGTAGAAGCTGTCAGGTTCCTCCTTCTTTGGCACTCTGATCCCCAGACAAGTTACACTCCCTTCCTAAAACAATTAAGAAAATTCAACGTGTTTCTTCACCGAAGATTTCTACTATACAGCAGGTGGACTGTACAGTGGTTCCCCCTACCCTGTGTAGATGTCCAAGACCAGCAAACCTTTTGCAGCAGACAGCAAGTGCCTCCTTTCCTTCCTACCTGGTCACCCCAGTTCCCACCCAAAGGAACTCAGCACACAGGCAGGATGTGCCTCTCGTGCTCAATTACAGACAAGCTTGCTAAGATTTGTCAGCTGCAATGACAAGAGCAGTGTATCAGCTCTTTGCCATTTCCAAGGGGCAGAGAGCTATATACTTCCTATATTCTTCTCTTGACCAGCAGGAGAGCACAGCTGCTTAATGCAAATCCTTCAAGCTTTCTGGTTTTTCTCTTTCCTTAGCAATTTCTGTTTCTTCCTTATTCCACCTAGGAGAAAGGGATCCTGGAAATTGTTCTAGCCTAAATTGTGTCCTAAGAGAAACCATACAACAGGGACATGTTATTGATGCACTTACAAAGCAAGCAAAAAACCCCAAACTTATCATTTCCAAACAGTGAAATGGATTTTTCTCTAGCCTACAAGCAAGCAACTTGTTTCCAGTTTTTAGGTTTTGGAGATAGTCTGCCACACTAAACAAAAGAGGGGATTTTTGTTTGAAAATAGCCATTGTTCTTCATTTGTGTAAAAAGTATCCACCGCTTGAGCCGTGTGAACATTTTGAGGTGTCGGACACAGCGCAGTAACTCCCTGGCAAAGCAGAGAAAACTGTACTCACAGAAAAGAGGAACAGAATGCACATTAATAGGAAATCTTCTGCATCAAATCCATTTCACAATAAATTTTTTTATTAATACCTTTATAATCCCCGCAGTTTCCAATATACTCCAATCACAGTTGTGACAGCCCAAGAAAATGGAACTTTTCTACCCAATTCTCACTAATATGGCCTGCTGCTTGGTCTATTGTTATTAGAATAATTTGCTCCCAAGTTCTGAAATGAACTCTGTGCCCAAGTAATTAAAGCTCTTAAAGTTTCTAGTCCTTTGTTTAAAGAATTCGTCCTTGTGCTCTCTATGCCCCATCAGCTACCTAATTAGCAGAGCCTTTGCGTGATTAAAAATTCTCACAGAGATTCTGCTGGATATTTGCCTCTCTTAATGAGTGTTTGTGGACAGCTGGGAGCGGGAGCTGGTTCCCTCCTCCCAGGACCTCCAATGAATTCTGCAGACCTCTGTCAGGGCCCAGGAGTGAAAGCTGTCATTTTAGTAATGTGGATGAAAATTGGTCAAAAGCACTGTGGTCCTTGAGGAATGAAAGGCCTTGAAATATAAATGAAGATGAATATTCATATTTGGTTCAATAAGTGCCAACTATTAATATACATGTCTGTCAGTAAGAAAAGTCAGAACTTATTCGGTTGTGCCTGGCATAATCTGGCTCCTAATTCACAATTATCCTCCTATTCCTCGCATCACTTTTCAGTTATTTTTCCAGTTAAAATTGTGCTGGAAAATGGAAGCGTTGCTATTGCCACACAAATAAGTACTCTACTCTAGCCTTCGGCTCCTTTACTGCCTTACCAAGACTCACCTGTAGCTCTTACAGGATTCTCACTCTCTTGCTCCAATTTTCCATACCTTGCTTTCTCTCTCTCAATGTCAGCTTTTAAAAATAAAATAGCCTATTGTGTGTCTCTGGAAGTATATCGAGGGTACCAACTTTCCTCATGGAAACTCTCACTCTATTCCCTACCCCTCTCCACTGGGACACTCCACTTTATTTCCAACCCAACTCTAATTTCACACCAGTTGTGACTTTTGAGGATCTTTCAATTTTTAAGGACTGGAGCATTAGGTCAAAATATTACATAGGGTGGTTTTTTGGGCGGGTGCAGGATTATTTTAAGTGTGGTATGTTTGGTTAAGAGTTGCTACCCTGCTCTATTATTAGCAACAGAGGACTAATTTCTGAAATGGAAGACTAGGATTTCAGAAGAAACCTACAAGTATTCAAAGTAGACAATCCCACTTCACACGAGAGTGTTCTCTTCTTTCAGTGACATTTGAGAAATTAGGGCTAAGTGATTTTCCTAATCAATGTATTGCCATTTATCACTTTGTCCCAAACACCACGTGCACTTGGACCAATATACATCCTAAACACTTAGCTCTCAGGAGAATAAAAAGCATGGGTGAAAACATTGCAAAGTGGGATTAATACTTGGTTTACAAAGTTGAGGTGATCAGAGAAAACTGAAACTTTGCATATATGATGAGCTATGTATTTCAAATGCAAATTAATGGAAATACATTTTGGATTTCTGGACTAGAATCCAGAGGGGAAGCAGTGAGGAAAGTATTTGTTTCCTTTAACCACAATATTGCAGATCACCATATCAAAAAAAAAACCTAGAGATAAGACTACTGTGAAACCTGCTGCATCACCACAGGGTTACACAGAGGCCACATGGGAAATATAACAGGACCAGATCTTGCAGAAAGGCGCTTTGCCAAATTACAGAGGAACATTTCTTGTTTCAAATTTTACTTGGTCAGGTTCCTGCTGACTTATAATGTGAGTTTGTCCAAGTAAGACACAGGTAGGAATTGGATGCTCTAGCCTAATGGAACAGTAGTTTGAGAAAAGGATATGAAGCACCAGAGTCATTGTGGAATGAAACCAGCACACAAGAGAAAAGAGGTCCTGGGTATTTTGACACAAGTGACCAGATTCTTCTCTCATTTACACTGGTCTCGGTCCATTAGCTTCAAGGTGCCACATCTGTGAAGCCCATAAGATAAGCAGCTTTCTGCTCAAAGCTTTTAGGTTAAAAAACTTTCCTTCCAAACCATTTCCATCTACATTTCAGATGGTGCTTTTTCTTGTTTGTGCAAGTAGGATATTCTTTTTCACTCTTCCTGCTAGATGTAGATCTGTTTCAGCAGAGAATGGTGATCAGCTGCTTTCACTGGCAGTTTGAAAAATGGCAGTCGTAAGTTAGGACAGGTGTGGGTGCACATTAGTGAGGCAATTAGGTTTGGAAATATTAATTTATCACTTGTAATAAGGTCATGGATTATAGATCTATATCCATGATACACCTATTATCTCAGAGGTTCCAGTTCAAAGGATCCAAAACAAATCAAGGGTAGGAGGTGCAATTTTTTTTTTTTCCCCCCGAAGTGCTTCAGCTTGCATGTTTTCAGACCACCTGCCAGAACCAAACTTTGCTTGGATTGGAATTCAAAAGCCATGACTCCACCTCTGTTGCCAATTAGTCCAAACAGAAGACACAGGACAAACACTAGTCCAGAATTCATCGAGAGTGGACTGAAATACCGTAAACATTTTAGGCTAATGATTAAAAACTACAATTCCACAAACTCTTAGGTTTGTGTGCGCTTGCCTGTTGCTGCATGTGAGTTTGAGACTTCTGACTGACGTTCAACATGACATTTTACAGAACTCTTTTGAGCTTATTGGGCTGCTGGGGATTTAATATCCATCCAGTCTATATTAGAAGGTGCCATTTGCGCCACTAAAGTTATTGATCAATTTTTTTCCCCTAATAAAATGAACATCTTAAAAAAATTGTTTCAAAATTAACAGTATATAAACATTTACAAGGGTTTTTTTCCTCCTACCTAATTTTCTGTGGTTTCACGTACTTGAAAGCGCCTTGAACATAGTAATTGCCCTATCAGAGCAGGCCAAAGGTCAGCCAATTCTGCTTCATTTGTGGAAATTAGCAGTATACAGGTATTTTAGAAGACTGTCCAGTACAGTCATCTGGGCAACTACCAAATAATCCACTCCTTTATTTTCACAATTTATTGTGCACCAATGCCCACAAAAGGGGAGCAGCCCACAATAGTTTAAAAATAGTAATAATAAAATCCATCTGTGATAATACAGAAGTCTGTAGAGTAGGAAAAGAAGAAATTAATCAACTAAGTAAAAAATAAGAAAGCAAAGTAGTATTTTAATTCGCTGTTTGGCAAAGGCTAAGCTGAAAAGGTAGAGCTGGCACCACACTCCGTAATACTTAAAACACTGAGCAAAAGCAAACTCCCAAGTCAGGAAAGTCCCACAAAGAACAGACTCTCCCTGTTCTTCATGATGTAGACGCTGGCTGCAAAAGCACCCCAGCTCCATCCTTGGCCCTGAACGCATGCACACCCCTGAGCCCGGGGGGAGATGCTGCAAAAGCAGGAACGGGGTGTTCGAGAGGGCTGCAAGAGTCAGCAAAGGGCCAAGGTTGATAGAAGCATTTGGTTGTACTGCAGTTCTATGTGCACTTGGATGTGGAGGGTACTACAAGATTTTAATAAAGAAAGGTGCGTATTGGGGAGCTAATTATCATTTATTCTGCATATTTAAAAGTTGATCTGCTCATTTACCTTGCTTTCAAATAAGCGTTTCTGTTACAGATGCACAGTGAAGAAAGACAAGCAAAAGGGAAAAGGGTTTGATTTTTTTCTTAATGATTTTGTTCCAAAACTGTTCTGAAGACAGCAGTATTAGATTCAGAAATTGTGTCATCAACCACACGTGCTACAAGAGATGAAAGTCCCATCTCAAATCAGCCTGGATATCTTGGGGGAATCATTATAGGAAATCTGCACAGAAGTCATCTCTTAAGGAGGGATTTGAATTGAGACAGGGAGATCATTTGACATACAAAACATTGGGGGAACATGATGAGAGCAAGGGAAGGGTAAACAGTCAGTAGGCTTCTTTCACATAATGAAACCATCACACGTAGGAAAGAGACTATCTGTGACTAGATACTGTCACAAAAATGCACTGAAATTGGCCCTAACTGCAAAGTCAATAAAATGCTCTTAATCTTTCAATAAACAATTTATTTTTAAAAGTTATTTTGAAGCTATTGAAGCTCCTGGGGTGGGGAAGTAGATGCATTTTGAATGTGCTGTACTGTATGCAGTAGCACAGGTTTAAGTTTCATTTTATCAGATGTATGGTTTAGTCATTCGAACTCTGGATTAGAAGCCAGAATTCCTCCACCCTAACACTGACTCCTTTTCTGGCTTTCAACAAATCATTTAAGGTCAGACTCAAATAGCTCTCCTCATGAAGGAGGGCAGGTACTACGCAGTACAAGAGAGGAAAGCAAAATTTGCCCTTCACATCAGTTGGCTTCTGTGAAATTAGTGTAAAATGCTCACAAATTTTCCTGCAAGGTAGTTGCCAACATGAATTATTGTAGTTAACATTTGGAAAAAACAGGGAATATTAAATAGACCTGGAAAAAGGTTTTGGCTAAAAAAAAAATAATTGAAGTTTTAAAATAAAAAAAGCTTTTAGAAACCAGAGTAATTAAAATAGTTTTGCAAATGTTACTTCTCTAATTTTTCCTATCATTTTCTCCATACAGAAAGAACATGCTGAGAGAGGAACAAAGATGGCAAGAATAATGGCAAAACTATAAATATTTTTAGGTGAAAAAGCCCTCTAAATAGTCATAGCACTTAAATGCATTTTTTCATTAGCCATTTGCTTTCAAACCTATTGCACAATATACTATGCTCAAAATAGTTGCTCAGACTGGAAATCATTCAGAGAAGACAGCATTGTACAATTCTCATTTGCTAGTTTGACCCATCTCTGTCACTTTGATGTCTCAGTAAGTGCTAGGAGGGTTTGGGGAGGTCATTCTAGCAATTGACTGTTTCATCAATTATTACTTACCCATTTAAAAGTTGCTAGGACACTTACATATATTTTCATTACACAACTGGCTTAAAACAAACCTCACTGCCCAGCTTCAAGGTAGCATGTAGAAAGCTGTGCTCAAGATTCAGTCAGCCTCTTGCTTTGGAGGTGGCTTCAGCCTAATTTAATAGAGACTACACACTTCATTAAGAGGTTTAACTTCCTCCTCATATACTAAACCTTTCCAAGAGGCTTAGCACAGGACTTTGTGAGGTACATGTCACCAAGCCAGTTCAAACCACAGTTAGCCAAGCAAGATGCTTTAAGAAGAAAAGTGAAGATACATCATCATATGACGACTGCAAACCACTTCCATGAGAGAAGCAAACTAACCCAGATTTGGATTCATTTGCAAGAGCCACTCATATTGCCACATCTTCTGCAACTATCTGATTGGAAGCTGTAAAGTTGTCCAAGTCCTGAGGAGGTGCCAAAAAAATGCCAAGCTATTAAGAAGTGTCTTCCCCACGTGACAAAAAGATCACCATTAAACAAGGGGAGAAAAAAAAAAAAAAAAGAAAGAAAACCAGCTTTGCAGTTTGAGGTCAAAATGGCAGCTGCAGGGTAGCTATCAAGATACAAACCCAAGACAATAGCTACTGCCCTCAAAGAAGTCAGTTAAGAGCAGCAGACACAGGATATTTACTCTTAACACATACATAACAAGTGCCTGAAAAGAAACGCAGCCCCAAATAATGGTACCAGCAAAACACACTAGAGAGATCATCCTTCACTGCACATTTAAACAGACTTCTTGGTACCTTCAAAGAGAGACAATAATAAACCGGTGATCTATACCCAAAATTAGGAATTCGATCCATTTATGTAGTGATTAAAAATAAAGACCAAATCATAAATGTGTTCAGAAAGCAGCCATCCAGCAGCCCAACTCAGTTGCCCTTGGAAATAGGGGCAGTTTGTTGCCTTGTCTGTGTAAACTGCAGTAACACTGATAGTCATGCTGAAGGTACCAGGAGCATCCCTTGAGGACTCCGTAACTTGCAGAAACAAGCTCAGGTACCGGGGGAATATTGTAATAGGTAACACTGGAAACATTAGGGAAGATTAACTCTAACACTCATGGACATTACCAGGGGGCTCTTCAAGTACTTCTTTCTGTCTGGAATCACAGCTTCTGCCTTTAACCATGCAGAAAGCAAACAAGTGGTGACCTAATTACTAAGAATTCCTCCGGAATGACTCTGCTAGGGTCTCAAACCTTGGAAAGAAGATGTTTCTTATCCTACCCCTTCACTTGGTGATCTTGAAAGTGTTCATTACTGAAAATGACTATCATTTATTGTGGTGGGTAATAGGTATTATTCTAGGGTTTAGTAGATGCCATTTGAAGTTGCCATCTAACTTATAGCCTAGAAAAGTTCTGTGAAAGACTTTGTCTCCTTCCTCATGGCCCCATGGAAGCTGAGCTACCTTGGCAGCCTACATCAGTCTAGAATCCCATATGTACACACATCTACATATACAGCAAAGTATTCCCAGCACAACCCTAATTTTCTCAGCAGACGTCCAGAAACCTTACAAAAGCAACAGGACACCGACTTCAAGCTCGATCTGTGCTATTTCTGTATTGCCATTTCGCACTTTTGTATCTCCTCAGTATTAGAAACTTGGTTTTTACATCGACAGGTGATTGGAGTACCTACAACATCTCACGTCTTCATTTTTTATTTAACTTGCCTCTTAACAGTCTCAGTACTTTGCCTTATTTCTCTGGATGCAGTAATAGAGAAACAGTTCACTAACATCTAAACCAACATTTAAATACAGACCTAATGCAAACAGTGTACTTGATTCATGTGGAAAGAATATACCCAAATCCTCCCTTGTTCCTTCAGGTCTGGAATGGAGTGCAAACTCTGCAACACAAACTGGTTTCTTCCACTCTTCTCCATGCAATGCCAAGATGAAAAACAACCCTTGGTCAGATAACAACCGTGTCTTGAAAGCTCTACCGTAACCTCATTCTCAGCTGCAGATCAACATGCTGCTGTGAGGTCCTAGATGTGGGAACGGGTTCTGTTACAGACACCCACTCTGGGTTTCCCAAAAAAATTTAAATTGGAATAAATTATCACCTCAAATCAGAGTTTTGTAACTTGACCAAACATTTTAATGAGGCTGGAGGGATGAAGTAAAGAGGAACAGTTAGGGAAAGCACATAAAATGATCAAATTTGTGTCTCTTACGAACCAATAGCTCCTATCTTTTCAACTTCCATCAATGGGCAAGCAGCTCCCCAAAACTACTTTTCCAGAGACAGATACTAAAATTATACATGTCCAAATACATCAAAAACTTATTACTGTGCATCTTTCTCTAGATATTTTTACAATAAAAATAAGCTTAAATGCCCTGACCTCCTCCGAAACATGCTGTGAAACAAGAAGTATAAAGGGTAAGAAGGAAACTGGCTCCTGGTATTTTTTGTATTTTTTTGTAGGCTTTTTTTTTTTTTTTTTTTAGAACAAGGTCACATCTCAGCAACTGAGAAGTAGCAGAGCTCCTTTCATCAAGTTTTTAACTAGAAAAATAGTATGCCCATTTCTTTGTAATACACCTCTGGGCTTTTTTATTATGACTTCATTTCCCCTTGTAATATTGGAACGTCTCTATAATTGTAAAAGTGTAATAGAATCTAATAGAATTTCATTTGGAACTCTGAATGGTCTATGCCATCTCTGCTCATTTTGAGTAAAATAATGATTTTTAATGTCCACACATGGCTTCCCATGACCTTATTCAATCTTTGGGTTGATCAGGAAATATATTGATTCAATTACATACTGATGACAAATGAACTAAAAGAAAGAGGAAAAAAAGGTCAGCATATATTTGAAAATGTAAATCTTAGCAATGTCTTTTGGGTTTGCCCAAAAAAAAAAAAAAAAAAAAAAAAAAAAGTCATTTCAAAATGCCATTTGTGGCTAATAGTGTGGAGTTCCAGTTCCTATCTGTGAGCAGCAAAGAAATCATTAAACTGTAAGAAGCGTACTCTCCCCGCCTTTTATTGTTACAAAATCCTCTTTCCTTTAGAGGTTTCCGTGGAATGACCTCCTTTAGCTGAAAGACCCTTCCCCACCCCCCCTCAATTTATGGAAAGAAGGCTTCAATTCATAAATACCCCCACCCGTTACACTGGTTTTTCTTTTCTTCTTTCTGCTCCCCCTTTTCATTTTGTTTTCTTCATAAAACAATTACCAGTGCAAACATTGCCTCATCACCACTTCCCTACCCCCCTTGCTTTTGTTATTATCCCACCTTTATCCCCTCATCTTCAATCTCGGCCATATGAAATGCCAAATAGGATGGTGTGCATCAGTGGACTTGTTTCCAGTTTAATAAGCTGTAAGTGTCCATTTGTAGCGTTGCAGTACTTGATGGCACCTCACGGTAAAAACCTTTTTAATCTAGGCTGAAACTTCGCCTCTGCTCTATGAAGCTGGGCTCTGAACCTTCGAAACAAACCCATTTAATTGCTGAGAAGGAGTAAGACATGAATGGAAATAAAAAGCAGTCTGCAGGTAAAGCAGTTGCTGCATCGTTAACTCACTTGGTACTGTGGATTTCACAAGGTACCGACACGTCCCTGGCTTTGGATCAGATGTTTGGCTGATTTCGTGACCTTGTTCAGTGTTTTACGTTTAAGAATAAACTATGGGTCTGTGAAAAAGCATCCAGCTGACAGCTACCCAGTCACCAAAGCAGGGACACCCGACAGGCCTTGCTTCCCCAACCTGAAAAACCATTCTACCCCAAACAGGTCTGAACAGGGCACTGTGATCAAGCCCATGAGCCACTGTCCACATCTGATGGTAACTTTGCAAGGCTTCCACATTTTTGCAATGAAAAAGAATTCATTCATTGGGAAGAGCAATAGAACCACCACTTCACTGAAGCGCCTCCTGGGGAAAACTTGCAGTGACTTTCACCCAGAGACAAGCATGAGGCTGTGCCCCTCACATCTGACATGAGCCCCCTCGGCTCAGCCTCCAGCCTTTAGTGAGGGGAATGGCAGAACCGGGAACTGACTCGCTGGCTCAGCCATGCAGGGATCTCAGCCACGTTATCTCTCTCTGCAGACAGATCCCGTTGTTCTACATATTCAGGTCTGTCATCAGGACACACGTGAATGCTCTCAGACACAAATGCACATAGCTGAGCATCTAAAAAAAATCGGGATATGGGCACTCCACTAAAGTCACAGCATCAGAAACAAGATTTTGTCCAAAGCAGTATGCTTTGTTAATGTAGAATTTGTAGAAAACTGTACCGGAGAAGATCAATCAGGTATTGATTTTGCAAAGGAAAACACATATATGGGGAAAAGTGGCTGCCTTCTAGAGATTACTGTTCCAAAATGAGTTTAAATGCGTCATAAGATTTCTCAGCAATTTTTTTTAAACTCGGCCCAAGACAAAAAACAGAGTTTTCAGGATCTAATCAGCTTGAGAACTGACTTTAACTTTAGATGCTTAAATGACAAATATATATATTTATTTCTTTTTCCCACAACAGCGTTCATTTGCATACTCAAAAAGAGAAAGGTTAAAGCCCAAATATTACTTGTTTGCCAGTCTTTGCTCATTTAGTGCAAAATTACCATGGGAAACATTTAGGTGGATAGGCTGTTTTGCTGTTACTATTCAGTGGAAAATACGGTTCATTCACAATAATCTCTTGAAAACACAGGCACGCAGTGACACCTTCAATCTGCGGCATTTTTGGATTGAATGAAACATTGTCGGAGGATTAGTTTGTCTGCAGTGAAGTGCTGCTTTATGTTACTAGCCTTTGGAGTGCTGACTTCAGAGTACTGAAGTCCCTACAGGCTTTCAGGACAAAACTGTCAATCTCCTGGGAAATGAACATAAATTACGTATCTTATTTTCTACAAGGAACAAGGATGGCACAGTACAAAAAAAAAAATACAAGCAAAAAGCAAACAAACAACATCTAAAGAATTACTCTTTGCTTCCGTGTTGCATCGTGATATGCTGCATAGGTCCATGACAGCACTGAAAAACATACTTAAGGATGAAATCCCAGACCTCCAAGTGAAATTCAGAACAAGTCCATCCTTCTGGGCTAGGTATGGCAGTAAAATACTGTATGGTGTGAGGCATCACTGAATATGGTGAAATTCCTTCTGCTACCCTGTGAAGCTAAGACAACACAGCATACTTACATATGTTTTTTTTTGTCTACCAGTACTTTTGTTTTGCAAAAGAATTTGAATACTAACTAATCATATATATACTCATACTCATCCTCACCATAATATTCCCCCAAAGGACTAAACATTTAAACCATGACAAAGAAAAGCTAGGTTTAAACATTTTGTACGTATCTTTGTAGTATTCAACATGAGACAGCAAACACCCAGTTCAACCGAAGTCGGGCAGAACAAGGTGGATTCCTAGCAGGACAACCAGACTTCTTCCCACGTCAGCCACCATGAAGAACTGTGCTCCGTCCTACTTCCCAGCAGATATTTAATGGCAAAGCACAGCAGAGAGCTCTCTTATTACCACAACCTCATTAATTTCACAAAAGATACTGCAGAACATTTGCTAGCATACTCCGAAGTATTACTGTAAATTATTTAAGCTAAACTACGCTTGTCAAACAAAAGACTAAATTACATTTTGTGATGCAGAATGCTACAGTTTTCACTCTGGTAGTGTTTTCCAGCTTCCTAATTGTCCAAACTAAATATCAGTCTGGACTGGTTTTAATACCTACCACCCTGAGAGCACTACAACCCTGAGCTGATGCCCGATTCCTCTGGAATAGCCTTGTATATAAACTGCAAGCTCCAGGTGAAAACTGTATTAAAGCATGGGATGTTCACCTCAACTAATGCTTGCCTGGTCTGATGTATGGAGAAGGTCAGCTTTCCACAGGACTGTTGGAGCTCTCAGTAGAGAGCTCTGGGGTCAGCGCTAAGAGGTCAAGAAGCTCCTTTTACTGCGATACCAATACATCTAATAGAAGTGTTAAATTCACACAATGTATTTTGGTTTCATCCATGAACCCCCAGAGCTGTGCCTCACCAGCTCTTCAAGATCAGTCTGCTGTGACATTAAAGGAAAGGCCATGCTGAAGGTGATGGAGGCCTGCAGTAAGCAGTTTCACTGCAGCACCCTCTCGTTGCATAAAGCCCACTCCACATCGCTTTGGTAGCATGGTGCTAAAACATAACCGCGACCGACAAGCAACTGGAGCCACTGGTATCACAGTTGCTAAAAGATCACCATAGCCAAGCTCTCATCATTCACCACCGTCACATCCTTTGCCTGACGCATCAAATTGTAACAAAAACATTTACAGTAAGCTCCGCTGGTCTCGAACTATCTTCAATTACTTGATCATTCAGTTGAGGCACTGGGGAACCCACACACACATACACTGTAGATAGAGCTTAGTAATAAAGGGTGAACAGAAGAACTTGTTTGCTGTGTCACTCGGGGTACAGATTGAAAATGTCTTAAATTAACATCATTTAGAAGAATCGAGGCTTTAGGTTATTAAATATCCACTTTGTGCCAGCAAAATTAAAGACACTAATTTATTTTATAACACTTTGAAGTATTATATGGCATTTTATTTCTTGATAACCTTTCAATGTCTAACCCCATTTAATTTACATACATATTTAGCAGCTCATTAACAGCTCATTAGAAACACCAGGAAAAACATGCGACAATAACAAATTCGGTGCAGCAGAGGGGACCAAAATTCTATTTGGGAAATTATACAGAAATTTCTGCTTCTAAATGAGAAATCTATGGTATTCTGCCAGCACTACGCCTGCAGGGCTCACAGTTATTACATGAAAATAGTAAAAATAACTCAATTTCTATAGCTGACTCTTCTTGTATTTATTTAGACAATACTAGAGGGCAATGTGCTGAGAGGTGATCACACGCCACAGGGCAGGGAAGATGCAACATAATGTAAATATTGCCACAGGTAAGCGCTGCATTAAACACTGCAACCTAGTAGTGCATTTAGGATGCCAGACAGCTCCCCAGGATTATGCCTTTCTGAAGCGTTATTCGTTTTTAGTTTTTAATTCATTTGCTTTACTGTAAGAAGCAAACGTGCATCATCTAAAGCCACAGAAGTCACAAAAATGGACGTGCCATGTCAGATCACAAAATACATAGCCCAGCAAGCTGTCTTCATCAGTGAAGAGGAGCAGACTTTTAAGAGAGTGCAGATAATATTGACATTTTTCCTTGGGTGTACCTTCTGGCAAATACCAAGTCAGAAATTTTCCAGGCAAGATCACTGTACATGCAGACTGCTGTGCTGAATAGGGGCTAAATGAACCTATCTTTCATGACTCTCTCATCCTTGGAACAGAGTGTCTGTTTATACAATAAGGATGCTGACAACTATTATAAAGGACTATGAGATCCATGGAGGGAAACTCACAAAATACTATCATCACCTTCTCATAGGACTTTAGAGGGATCACAGAAATGAGTACTGCTAGGAAATGCAGTGCATGTTAGAAGTGACATAGGGTATCACAGCACAAATCTCATCAATAAACCTCAGATAAAAATATCAAATTAATAACACCCAAAGAGTTACTTTAAGGGAAACAGGTCACAGAGCCCACCTGAGAAAGTTTCCACGTTAGAAAATAAACCACACATTTCCAACAAGGAACTCAATTTACAAATGCTGAACTCTGTCAGACTTGCTGACCTCCCTGCGATTCACCTGCTAATGTACTCTGATAAGGATGGAGTCAACTTTAAACTTGAGGATGGCCCTCTCCAAGCCTTCCTGCTCCTCCTCTTCCAGTTCTTCTGAAAGAGATCTCGGTTATCTCTTGGTCCTTGCTTATTCTCAACACAATCCTTCAAATCTCCTTTTCCATATAATCTCCAGGCTTTCCCTTCTGTTATACCGAAGTCTGTGCTGTATTCCATAAAGTTTTGTTCCTGCCTCCTAGCCCTCTTCCTCCCACTGTTCTCAAGTCTTGGAAGAAAAAATAGCTTTTGCTCACCTATTTTGTCATTCCTGAACTTTTTCTTCTACACTATTTTAAACAGTCATTTCCTCAAATCAACATTGTCTAAAATGCTACTGATAATGTACTTGAAGATAGCCTCACTCAAATACTCTCCTCTTCCTTAAGATAATTTCTCCATTTTCTACTTGATTATATTACAAAGTTCCAGAAAACTTGCTATCACTGCCTTCCTGGTGGGCATCCAACCACAGTGCCCTCTTACCAACCACTTTGCCAGCTAAATAGATCTCTCTTTACCTTCCTTCTTGATAGATATTTCCATACCCTTTCTACTCTGGTCATTTGGCTTGTTCCTGTGTTCCCAAGCATATTTTTCAAGTTATTTTTAAGTCTGAAGACCAAATCTAGCAGACTCACCTATAGAAGATCAACATGTATCTACTTTACAGGAAAGTCATGGTACCAGGATATTCAGACAAGTAAAGTAGCGCAACCAGATGCAAGCGTAACATGTGTATGTGTACAAGAGCCTGTAACTTTGGGGTAACTTCCATCTTCCCACACTCAAGTCAACTTGCCATCTCCCACAGAGATATCTCATGAGATTCCCCCTCCCCCCCCCAGTCACCCACCAACACAGTAGCTGCTTCAGCTATAAGCAGCACTTTAGTAAGTTCAGCTGGCTTAAAGTTGCTGAGCCGTCAACACGTTTTCCCGTTTGCCTTCCTTTCCTGCACCAAGGACTCGCCACCCGAACCAGACGAGTCCAACCGCGCTCGGCAACGGCCTCTCTACGAGGCGACCCGTCCAAGCCGAAGCCGGCGACCGTTTTGATCTCGCCATCAGAGGGGACCGCAGGCGAGGAATCCGGGGTCGGTCCTCGTGGGGGGCTGCCCGCTGCCGCCGCCCGGCGCTCCCCCGAGCCGGCGGACACCAGGTCTACCCCGG